>CABHPQ010135888.1:12541-29136 GCA_902168405.1 Peromyscus aztecus
CCAGGGTCCAGGAACCAAGAGCGCATCCGGATCTCGGGTCTTCAGGGTCTTCTCTTGGCCCCGCCTTGTAGGCGTGACAGTTACTGAAGCCTCAATGGGGGTAGGAACTTCCAGATCAACGCTGGAATGGCTACCCACTACAACAGAACAACAGTATTTGGTTTTCCCCTTGACCCATGACCTATCTAGTCTCAGGTTCTTGGTCACTCAAGCAATACCAGGCGTGGGTTCCGTCTCTTGGTGAGGGCCTTTAGTCTGGTTGGATAGTGGTTGGTTACTCTGACGACTTGGTGCCACTATTACACCAGTGTGTCCTGCAGACAGCCCACCATTGCGGATGTCAGGGTTTGTAGCTGGGATGGTGTGTACCGTTCTTCTCTGGTAGTGTGCCGAGTACCTTCCAGTGCATGAACACTTGTCAGTGGGTGTGAAGGCTCTAGCCAGGGACCAGCTTGGCTTTTCCGTGTTCAATGAGATGTGTAGGTGTTGTCTTCACCAACAGGGCCTTATGATCAGTTTTTGGGGAGCAACAGTCTGAGTTGTCCAAAAGTTTTCATGGGGCCCCTTTGGCCAATTATTTAACTATATATAACCCATTCCTGGTGCTTGGTGGAAAAAAAAAAGTCTAGTATTGTTGCCCCCATTATTTGGTGATTCTATTTACATTTCCTTCGCGTATGTATATATTTTAAGAAACTCCTACAGTATTGTTGAACCCTGCAGAAATTTTCCTCCTGAATATGCAATGCCAGCATCCCTGTGACTGAACTGGGAGGTTAGCACTGTCTTATGATTCTCCGCCTTTCTCAACCGCTGCTTCCTCGTAAAAGACCTGCTGCCTCTCACCAGGAAACCAAGCCCAAGAGAAACATGTGACCCTCCTGTGCAACGGGGGAAGATGTCACACGTGGGATCAAAGGAAGGCAATAAAAATTCATTTTTATGATTACATATGCACATGCAGCAGAGAGGAAGCAAGGGAAGAATACGGTCTGTCCCGAAGGAGGTCTGAAAAGAGCAGGCATGGGACAGATGATTAACGAGCTTGTCAATGGCCACCGGCCATGCCTAGCTTAGCAAATGTGAGCTGAGGGTCCTCTGGGACCTGCGTACTGGCCATTACTGCCAAATGGACAGCAGCCTCCTGGGTTAATTTAATGCTACGGGAGCTCCGGATTCCTGCTGCTTTGTTCGTTACTGTTTAGAGTAGAGATGAGCTTAGCATTTAATCCAACAGCAGATACAAGTGACCTTTGCATACAAAGGCCACATACCTAAGAAAGGATATCGTGGGCACACAGGCATTAACAGACCAAAAACCACAGGATGTTGCAAAAGACACTGCAAGAGGAGACGCTAACACCTCCAAGGTCACAGCCAATTGGTAGGAGACCCTGAGCCGAGATCTTGCCAGAAGTGTCCTCTCCTTTGTTATCCACCAACTCTGGACATCGGAATCCCAGACAGTGCCAAGAAGTACCCACAGCAACTATGGATTATTTTGGGGAAGGACTGTAAAAGTTATACACATGCACACACACACACACACACACACACACACACACATTTTGGGAAAGGGTTGTAAAAATTACACACACACACACACACACACACACACACAAATGCACACACTTCCACTAGTACACACTCTCTCTAACACACATATTGTCACTTCCTTGCATCACTTAGGGCTCAGAATCCCGACTGGGGGTAACAAGAATGAAGAAAGGACAGACAAATAGACACACACACACACACACACACACACACACACACACACACAGAAAAGCTGGGATTGGGTGGTCTGGGCTCTCCCATAGAGAAGCCTCAGCACCTCCGAAGCCCAGTGTGTTGGTTACATACATTTGAACAGGGAGGCGGGGTTATTGCAAACAGAGAAATAAAGAGGCGGGCTCAACTAACCTCGGTAGGGGTAGTGTTTGTAGGGAAGCAGCTTTCCGGCCATTGGCCATTAGCATCTGGACAGTTTCTACACACTGTCAACATTCACACATGGACCAAAGGAAGGCTTTGACATCCCTCTGAGCATCACCTGTGGGACACTTTGTCACTCCCGTGGGGTTGACGCTTTGGGGGCCTTGATGTGGTGGTACCCATTTCAACAACACACATTCACTGAAGACTCCACACACTCAGGGTTTGTTCCACTCCCCACACATCATATCCTTTAAACACACGGGTGCTGCCATGGTTAATCCTAAAACACGGGATCATCCAAAAGCGTTACTGAATTCACAGTTTATCATAAAACTTCTTCAATCAGTGTTTATTTAAAATACAACCATTTCAGTGGAATCCCTCTAGGCTAATACTATAAAAGCGATTTTACTAAACAAGTCAGGAGCCATACTCCTAATGCTCACCCACTTCTAGCTCGGCACTTACAAAAGGAAAAGAACATTTAGGTGGAATACAAGAACATTCGAGACTCCCTTTCTTTCCCCAATCTAAGATAATTGGGGCATCTTGTGACTTTCAGTCAATAGCCCATCTGTATGGAGAGGAGTGAACACCTACAAGTCTTCCTGAAAGGCAGCAATTGCAGTATTGACTGTGCAGCTAAGTGCTGGTATTGTACCTGTGAATTGCCATGTAAATGAGCAGGATGTGCGGGAGAGAGCAATCGTTTCATTAGGAAGCAAAGCTGGAACTCTAAGCCACGCAAATCCTTGCTCGCATCACAAATTACTTTTAATGCATCTTTAAAACAGAACAAACAAAGGAACAAAGTCACAGAGGCTTTAATTATTTGCATCTAGAATAGAATTTCTTCCATTATTGACAAAGGACTCCGTGAGTCCAGGTAGAATATCATCTTTCTTTGCAAACAAGGCATATCAAGAGACCTTGGGTCACACAGTCTTACATTGATGAATAGTGTGTTCCTGTTGGACATTCCCCAGGCAGGTTTACAAGTGGGAACCATAACATTTAATCAGACAAGAACCACAGCTCACCATGTTTCTTAAATAGAAATTGTAATGCTTCCAATGTGGGGGCCAATGAGACAGAAGTCAGTACTCTTCACATACTGATGAAATAAATGGGTTGAATCATTTTTACATGAACCCATAATCACTTAGAACCAAAAGAATTTTATAGAGTCCATTGTTTCTCACAAAGAACCAATATATATGCAAACTGAGTCTGTAAAATTCAAGTGCAAAGCTTGGTGGGTACCCAAAATCGACAGAGATTGGATTTACTGGAGTCTCGACTCTAGACAGAGATGTGCAGGCGTGCGCAGCTGGGGATGGCCATCTGAGGACAGGGAAAGCAGATCTGCACAGAAGAGAAAAGTCAGCTAGACCATCCACAGTCATAGCATCCTCCTCTCAGCCCACCGAAATGGAGCTGGATGCTATGGATTTTGGAGAGGTCTAGTTGTAAAACTGATAAGCAACACTGGTTACCAGCACTGGTTACCACGTGGAAAGGTCACAGCCATAGCCACGACAAAACCCAGTATCAGTATCAGAGCTTTATTAGGAGGAAGAGGGGTGGGGGGGAACAAGAGACCCAGACCTGGGGAAGGAGCACATGCAGAGAGAGAGAGAGAAAGATGGTGGGGGCAAGAGAGAACAGAATAGAGAGAGGGTGGTGTCTGAGTCACAGCTCTTTTTTTTTGTTTGTTTTTTGTTTTTTGAGACAGGGTTTCTCCGTGTAGTTTTGGTGCCTGTCCTGAATCTCTCTTTAAGGTACAGGTGGGCTTACAGAGCTATGCCGCACATGCACAGATTGCGTGACCACACTGCGTATGTAATCACCAGCACACACTGATGACGTAAGACATAAGACCCCTTGTCTAGCTCCTGAACTGTGCGTGTGCGGTCATGCAGCTGGAGCACAGTAGAATCCCAACACTAGTAGCTTACAAAAAATTAAGGAGCAGTCACCTGATGACCCTCACTACATGCTCCTGCCGCAGGGCCCAGCCGTAGAGGACTAACAGTAATAGTGAAAACAATGGTGAGAATTGCTCATTGGACTCTTAAGTTTCTACAGGTTAGGTTTCAGACAGGGTGCTCCGCTCCAGGGTCACAACCATTCTGTGGGGTGTTCCTCCGATGTGTCTTAAGTTAGTTTGACAAAGGCTAACAGCATTTTTTAAAGTTGTTTTAATTTTTCTTTCTTTTCTTCCTCTCTCCCCCACCCACCAAGACAGGGTTCCTCTGTAGCCCTAGATGCCTTGAAACTCACTCTGTAGACCAGGCTGTCCTTGAATTCAGAGATCTGCCTGCCTCAGCCTCTGGAGGGTTGGGATTAGAGGCAACCACACCCAGCTAGGATAACAGCACTTTGAAGCAACAGGCATTTACTCTCTTCCAGGTTGCATCTTCATTGACAGGAATTGTCCCTTCTGAAGGCTCTTACAGAACCAGAGGAGGGGCTGACATTGTTCCAGCTTGCATAGGAGTAGGAGAGATAGAGAGTTTGGGCCCAGGACTTTGAAGACAGGACACACAAGTCTCAGAGGCAGGGTGCTGTTACTTGGTGCATGCACAGGTGCTGGTTTGAGGATATTGAAAACAGCAGGCTCTGCATTGGTGGAGGACTGGAGGAGTGCAAGTTTTGAAAAGCAAAGTCATGGCTAAACCTCCCTTTGTCCAGCAGCCCAGCAGTCTCTCCCTAGTCCCCGCTAGAGAAAGAACCCAGCAGGGAGCAACTAGCAAAGCAGATACTTGCTTTACAGAACCATAGCTCAACAGAGCTAAATTGAATGCAAAGGAATGAGTTTCTATCGAAGTCTGTCACTTAACAAGCAACTCCCTCAGCTTTGAAGAACCTGAGGCAGCAAGGAGCAAGGAGCACTAGGCTCTCCTCTAAGGTCAGCTGTGAACCAAGAGACCTACTTTCCCTTGAAAGATGCTTGTAATAGCATACCTACCTAAGTGGTCCTGCAGCCCACACACAAGGAGGAAACCAGGCTTGATACTAGAAACCTAGCCAGCTACCTGGGACTAGGGAGGACATAGATCTTAGAGGAGACTCTACTTACCACCCCTTTGCTAGACCAGCATAATTCCTTACCACATTCTAAATCTTCTCCTTGTAAGTCCAGGTAAGTGTAGCTATCATCCCTCATCAAAGAAGCCTCTCTTTACAGAAAATGGAGACATCACAGGAAACCACAGCTGGACACAATGAAGAGATCAACGGATCTTGGGGAGCCCAGCCCCAGTGGACGCACCTGCCTCGCAGCTCCTGCACCTATGGCTCAGGGAACACTGCAGAAAAGGGAAGGAGAGATTGCAAGAGCTGGAGGACCAGGAAGACTGCTGTGGAAGTCTCTCCTAGAAATGGCTGCTTTCACAAGGCCAGAACAAGGGTGTCATTAATGAACAGGTTAAGGTGGAAGCAGAAATTTTCACAAAGTCCCACTCCAGACAAAGAACTACAAACATCTAATGACCGCTAGGAGAGGAAGAATTATCCTCTTCCAGAGATGAGGAGCCTCCTTATTGGTTGTCTAATACAATATGGCCAACTCTAAAATCATATATACACATACAACAAATATGGACTCAGTGGTTTATGTTATATATTTGTCTCTCTATAATATATATATGTAGTCATTTATATAAAATCAAAGAAAAATAGCTATCAATTTGAGAGTGAAGAGGGAATGGAAGAGGTTGGAGGGAGGGAACACAGGTTGGGTAGAGAGAAGAAAGGGGAGGGGAAAATGATGGAATTTTTTTTTATTAAAAACATAAATAAGACTGTAAATGATGCTTGTAAATGAAAGTGTATGTACTGCTATCACCCATAAAGTCATCACAACCTGAAAATCAACTCTAGATTAGTTTTCATAAAGGACAGGAGTCCTTCACACAGGACTACTTATGCAGCCCTGGGCCCTGCATAGTTTTGACCACTCTCCCTCACACAGTCTGGATTTAACGGTGTGACTTCATGAAGGTAATACACAAACACAGCCGTGGTCGCCAGGCAGCTCTTGACCTTCAAAATGAAAAGAGAAACATGAAACTCAATTAGATTTTTGAAAAATCAAACAAAGATCAGGAACAGCTAGATTTCGGGCTGTGATGTGATATTAGGTTAATCATCTAGAAGTGAATGAAATGTTGAGCTGGGAAGCCAGCTAGTGAGTCCTCTGGTTAAGAGAGAAGAGTGTCAGTACGTCAAGCAACAGAGAGGTTGCCTAAGATCAGCAACCCAAGCATCCTTCTCCTGTGCCTTGCTGTGTTGAAATAGTTTCTTGACATACTTAAGGAGGATGTTGGTCAGTCCAGTCACATTCCACTGCACTTTTGTCTCCGGGTCTCGCCACTTGTACTGAAACTATCATTGATGTACTACAAAACCTAGACTTAAAGGAACCTGAGTTATGCCCTTTCTCTTTACCAGACAATCTTAAAACAAGACTTTGAGTAACTGGCCCACTTTTTTGACATTTACAAGCTTTAGAGACACTTGAACCTTCTTACCTAGAAATTTTTTTAGGATTGTAGCCAAGTCCATCATGTGTTTGTTTATAGCAATTCACAACAAAGGAAGATCCAATGGATTTTGGAAGAGGGGAAAGGCAACCTACATTGTCCAGCTTTTGCTGTGTATATCAATCGCTCTGTATGCTGTGAATGTGTTGCTCTGATTTGGTTGATAAATAAAAGGCTGATTGGCCAGTAGCCAGGCAGGAAGTATAGTATAGGTGGGACAAGCAGAGAGGAGAATTCTGGGAACAGGAAGGCTGAGTCAGGAGACACTGCCAGCCACACCATGAGAAGCAAGAGTAAAGTACTGGTAAGTCACAAGCCATGTGGCAACGTAGAGATTAATAGAAATGGATTAATTTAAGATATAAGAACTAGATAGCAAGAAGCCTGCCATGGCCATACAGTGTGTAAGTAATATAAGTCTCTATGTGTTTACTTGGGTCTGAGTGGCTGCAGGAGCCGGGTGGACACAGGAAAACTTCAGTTACAGGCTTTCTATGGTATGATGCCCTAAGTTAAGCAGCTTTAGACCTCAGTAATTTATCTCTCACGATTCTGGGTGGGTGGACCTTCAAGACCAAGTAGATCTATTGTCTGGCGGTAACTATCACGCCTACAAGGCAGGGCCAAGGGAGGGCCTGAAGACCTGAGATCAGGATGCACGGCACTCTCTTGTTTCCTGGACCTGGACGCGAGAGGTAGACCAAGGGGAGTTCTCCAGAGAACACCACTGGACTGTGCTGTGTCTTTTCCAGAACCCGCCACCTATATATCCCTTCATTTGTAAGTTATCCACTAAATAAATCTTCCTTTTAACTACGTGGAGTGGCCTTAATAATTTCACCAATAGAAGACTCACACAGACAGGCATCAGTCCACCCATGGAGGCTCTGCCCATGCCCCACCCACCCACCCCAAATACCTCCCACTAGGCCCTTGTAACATTCCTGTGACATCACTTTATGGAGAATTTAAACCCCAGCATGAGGTTTGACAGGAACAGATTTTATTCAAACCATGGAAGGCATTATCCCCACCCATGAGGGATCGGCCTTTGTTTACCTTCAGAGGCCACACCTGATGCCATCACACTGGAAGTTAGGACTTGTACATACACACTGGGGAGATAGAAGAGGTCAGTCAGGAGGCAGGAGGCAGCCTGTTTGATTCCCTGCCTTGTGACTACAGTGTACACTTGGTCATGACTCTGCAGAGTATTCAGTCCATGCTCATCTGTAACATCAGACAGAAGTCTGAGTATCACACCCTGAGTATGATCCTGGCCATACACATACATATATACACATCATATACGCATGCATACACATATACACACACATGAGTATGAATGTGTGTGTGTGTGTACACGTGTGTGTGTGTGTGTGTGTGTGTGTGTGTGTGTGTGTGTGTGTGTATCCTTATGCTAGCCCAGAGCTGGGAGGGTGGCTCACACTGTAGACACACTTTTTCCTATAAGGTTTATTATTTCCTACCTGATGGACTGGAGTCTATACAGAGTCTCCTTTTTAGCTCAGTGTCAGAGTGCTAGGGGTGGCACATTTCTCACAGCAGATACGGTTTGGGGCTGACCCAGGAAGAGTGTGGAGAAAAGGAAGGGGTGTCATACACAGGGCCTCTGGTTTAAGGGATAAAAAGGCCATACAGCTGTTCCCCAAAGCCAGGAAATGAGGTCTGAGAACACTGGTCTCTGTGAGAACTGATGGCTTCAGTGTGTTTTCATCTCAGACTCCGGTGGGATGTAAGAGAATGAGGAGATGCAGGGAGCTGGCAGGAGGAAACTTGACAGACTAAAAGCTCAGTGAACCTCCTTCCTGCTCGGATAAATAGGCCAGTTGTCTTTGTCCACTTGAGCTGCTGAAACAACATTATCTGGTGAGAACGGGAGTGTGTTTCTGATCCTCGTGGAGGCTGAGAGTCCAGAACCGAGGTGGTGGTTCTTGGAGTCCTGCTGAGGGGAGGGAAGCTGTGTCCTTCCATGAGCAAGGTCAAGGGTTAAATGCCTTCTTTCAAGTCCTCTCACAAGAGCACATGACCCGATAAATGAGGAAGGAGCCCCTGTGACCCAGTCACCTCTGAGAACCCCACCTCTTAAAACTCTCCCATCACCAGCACCTGGACTGATTGCAGAGGAGGCATAGTCAAACCACGGCGACAGTTCATCACCAGAGGACAGACAAGTAAGGCATGTCAGAATCCCAATACAAGGAGAAGCCAGGTATGCGTTAGCTCCAGTAAAGAGAGCTGAACACATCGCACGCATCGATGTATTGAAATTGCTCCTTGGGGAGGCTCTT
Organism: Peromyscus aztecus; assembly: GCA_902168405.1. Lineage (NCBI taxonomy): Eukaryota > Metazoa > Chordata > Mammalia > Rodentia > Cricetidae > Peromyscus > Peromyscus aztecus. The sequence goes on from CABHPQ010135888.1 coordinate 21,339, forward strand.
CCCCTGCCTTGCCTACATCCTGGAAATCGATGGGCACTATACTTCACTCACTTGGATGTCTGCAAGCATAATTAATTAGCAGAGAGTTAAGCCACTGGAATGAAACTCACTTTTCATTATTCACATTCTTAAAAGGCTACGAGGAGATTTAGTAATTCTTAGAATTTTAAGGTGACTATCTCATGTATTATGTCCCATCCAAGTGAAATAAAAATCTGACTACATTTGTTTAATCCCCTTTTCCACAGTAAATTTCACAATGTGTTCAAATCCCATGAAGAAACTGAAAGTCAACATTCTTTTTTAATTTCAGGAAATTTCCACACTATAATTGTGATCTCATGGTTGAGGCTCATTCTTTAGTGCTCTCTCTCTCTCTCTCTCTCTCTCTCTCTCTCTCTCTCTCTCTCTCTTTCTCTCTCTCTCTCTGCAGTTATAGAAGACAAGAATTAATGCTAGAAATTTGGTGCGATAGATTCTCTCCATTTCAAGACATGTGCTGGAAACTCGAGATATTAAAAAAGTAATTTACATAAACTCTGTACAGCTTCTGCACTCTCCATGGCGCATCCTTCCCCAGCCCTGCATTTTGCTTCTTCTCGACACGTTATTCATTCTCTAAGCACCTGGCTCTGATGAAGAGCCTCTCTGTTGTCTTCCTTTCCTAGTCCTCACTCCTGTGGGTGCCTCTCTTGGCTCTCCAAGAGAGCCTGTTTTATCATAATACCATTTTAAGCAGGAAAATAAGAGTCATTTTATCCTATGAGCCTGTGTTTGATTCTAGAAGAAAGAGAGCAGGGGGCAGACAAACAAGACAGAAACCATAACAGTATCCAGGGGAATACCCTCCTCTCTGTATGTGTGTGTACATCTGCACACACATGTGTGTGAGCATGTGGGGGCAGGTAGCATAGACATAGAGGCTCCTTTAAAGGTGTGAGAATAGTAACTGACATCTTTATAACAACCATTAAACCAGAAGTCACACACATGACACCTTCAATGAGTGTGGGGAATGTGGGGAGGGTCGTAACTAAACCCCTGGACCCATTGAAGTTTATCTTGAAAGAATAAAACCTAAATTCAGTCTTTTATACAACAAAACTATTGAGTGCTTACAATAACAGACAGACAGATATTCCTAAGCATGTCGGTCAGACAGAGAAGAATGTATCCCACATGGAGGGATTGACACTCAGAGGGAAATAAGCTCCAGGAAAACAGAATGTATGCATACATTCAAATGAATTCTGCAATGTAAAATTTAAAATGTATTTTGAGGATAAAACAAACAAGTTGAAACTACAATAATCATAAAAAATAGAAGATTAATATGAGTCCAAATTATGAAGATCTTTGTTAGCAAAAAGGATAAAAGTACTGAACTGTTTTAAAAGTAACCATATTATAATTTCTAGGAAAAAATAATAAAAACAGAAATGCATATAACTTGCAAATGAGGGAAGAAAATTTTGTTATTGTTAATATAAAAGAAGTTCTGAGAAAAAGGGATACGGAGAGTTCTACTAAAGTGCCACACAGTACATGAAACGCCCAAACCCAAGTGCCCAGCACTTCGCTGTAGACAGGATTTTCCCATAATACGCAGTGATAATATCAGATGAAACTATAATCAGCAAGATGTACACAGATGATGGACAAACTGAGTCTGTTAAGTCTCGGGTCACCATGGAAGGCTGGGTTCACAGTCAACGCTCGTTGGTACAAAGTATTAAGAGAAAAATAGAAAAGTCACAGGTATGGATATGGCATTTGGTGGAATTTTCATGACAAAAATTATAGACAGCATAATAAATTGGTGCTATAGGCCCTTTTCTCAGTCTGACAAACACCATCTACAAGGAAACAGTGCCAGTGTAGATCTCGCCTCAATGGCAGAGTGATTGCCTCAAATGCACAAAGTCTTAGCCTTAATACCTACCAAAACAACAAAACCCTTCTTAATAAAATCAGTGGCAAATATCATGTCAGTGGGTAGCAATGTGAACATTTTTGTTTTGAAATGAGGAACCATTTCACATCACCTTATATCACATACTTCTTTCAACGTTGTATTAGCACATTAAGTCAGCACAGCACAGCAGAATTAGAAGCATAAAGGAAAGATAGCTAGAAGGAGAGGGCCAGGCATGGCAGCACAGCACAGAACTCCAGCATTCAGGTGGTGGAGGGAGGGGGATCTTAGCTGCAGGTCAGACAGCCGGGTCTACAGTGTGTGGGGGAAGGCATCACAAAACCTGTCAAGGAAGGAGGATGTCTTAGTTAGAGTTTCTATGGCTATAAAGAGACATCCTGACCACAGCAACTCTTAAAAAGGAAAACATTTAATTGGGGCTGGCTTACAGTTGAGAGGTTTAGTCCATTATCATCATGGCAGGAAGCATGGCAGGCAGACATGGTGTTGGAGAAGGAACTGTGAGTTCTACATCTTGATCCACAGGCAGCAGGAAGTGAGATAGCCACACTGGGTGTAGTTTGAGCATATAAGACCTCAAAGCCCACCCCCAGTGACACACTTCCTCCAGCAAGGCCACACCTCCTAATAGAGCCGCTCCCTATGAGCCAAACATTCAAACACAGGAGTCTATGGGGGCCATGCCTATTCACACCACCGCAGAGGGAAAATGAATAGAAATAATTTGTCTTTGAGACACAAGTTTTACACAGAAAAAATCCATAAATAACTGATTAGAACTTACAAAATAATTTAGTAAAATTTAAGTTTGTTTGAGCAAAATATATGAAAATAAATTCATTTTATGTGACAACAAAAGTGCTACAAAACAAAAACAAAAATGAAAACTTTTAACTATGACAGCAAATAATGATGAAATAATTAAAAACCATGCAATAATTAAATAAGGAAGTTTTTGAATGTCATTAAGACATATTAGAAGAAAACCCAAGAAAATGAAAACCATCAGCTGATAGACTCAATTTTATAAAGATTCTTCCCAATTTTATTTAGAGAATCAATTAAACCCAATTAATATCAAAGAAGAATTTTGAAAAACTTGACCAAATTATTCTACACTTATATGAGAGTTGCTATAGTTTCCATGTTGACTGTCTCTCAAGGCCCATGTGCCAAAGGCCTGCTGTGCAGGGTGGCACTGTGGAAGGCTATGAGCCCTTTGGGTGGTGGGTCTGAAGGGAGGTCTTTAGGTCTTTGGTGGCAGCCTCTTGAAGGGATGTTTGGGACACCAGTCCCTTCCTCTTGTCTTCTTTGCCTTCTGTCACAATCAGAACACTTTGCTCTGTGTGCCTCTGTGCTCCTGAACAGTCTTGCCAGTATATCCCTTGATCAACCCTGTTGTCAAGCTCACCTGTGAGCAAAGTGTTTGTCCTCTGTAAGTTCATGATCCCACATTCATTACAGTGATGGAAAACTGACGAATACAGGAATTAAGAGATATTGGACTTTCTGAGTCAGTAAACAAGGAGAGTTGCACATGGAATCTGAGGTTTTACTACAAAGGCTTCTGTGGATGATCAGTGTGCTGTTGGTTCACGGATAAACTAATAGGGTCTAGAGAAGAAAACTGGGCCTAGATAAACCCCGTTCATGAATAGACATGGTGATACTTTATTTGTACTGAAATGTGATTTTATTTGTATGTTAATAAATAAAGTTGCCTGGGGGTCGGAGCTAATAGCAAGCAGAGCAGAGCTGGGCATTCATGGCACAAGCCTTTAATCCCAGCACTTGGTAGGCAGAGCTAGGTAGATCTCTGTGTGGTCAAGGATACAGCCAGCACTGGAGACACACGCCTTTAATCTCACTACCATCCATAGAAGACCTGGAGGTCTATACAGACAGGCAGTGATGAGGCGATCATGCGGTTGGGTTTACAACCAATGAGAAGGCAGAACAGAAAGTCTATATAAAGACAAACACAACAGGAAGTAGGTCTCTCTTGGCTGAAGAGGATCGCTGAAGCAGGAAAGGTAAGGCTCTTAGCTCTGACCTCTTGGGCTTTTATCTTTACATTGGCTCTGTGTTTCTTATTTAATAAAACGGTTGGTTACATCTACAAATGGTGCCAGAACGTGGGGCAGGAATTTCCACTTAAGACCTGAGAAAGCGTAAAAAGAAGATTCTAAAACAGAGCTAAAACAGCTTCCTAGTTGTCTCTCTCAAGTTAGCCACAGCCTGCGGGCTTGAGCTACTGTATGGTGGGTTCCTGGCATGCGTGTTTGACCAGCAGTATGGCGGGAATGGGGTGTCTGCAAGTGACACATTAAGCTGCGTGGTGGATTTAGCCTTTGCTAGTACAAAACAAAAAAGGAGGTTTCTGGGCTACAAGCTGCTTTGATAGAAGCATAGACCCACGAAGGCTCCCAGAGCTGGCGGTAAACGTATCACCACCATGTTGGGAAGCTGAGGTGGGCAGAGCCAGCAACCATAGCGCTGTTTCAGTCTTAGAATGCTGCAGTTTAAAGCAATAGGCTCAAGGTAATATAAAAAATAAACCACGTAAAGATGGCTACCACACAGAGAATCTGGATTATGTTCTCTTTGATATTTGTAACTGAAGAAAAACATTTGATTGCAAAAGCTGTTGAGTTATGCCAAAATGTATATTTAAAAGGTACCTTGACTTCAAAATTTGGATGTAAGGATATGTTGCTTTGGAAAGGAAGCTCTGCTTTTGTTTCCACAGAAAGCCAGAGGCTATGGATTTGTTCCAGATTAAGATACATCAGGTTTGACCAGCCAAGACCCCCTGAAAGGTCTCTGATGACACCATGGCCCAGATAATCCAACATCCAGAACGGTTTGAAGGCAACTGGCTCAGACAATACAGCCTCATGGTCTACTCCATAATCCTAAAATTTTCTTTGTGTCCCCATAAGATACAGCGCCCCCCTCCAGCAGGAAGTAGTAAGAGAAGCTACGCCCAAATTCCCAAATTATATGTAATGTTACTATGTTAAGGTTAAAACCTTCCTTTTTGAAAAAATAGAACAGAGGAAGTGCTGTGGGATGGTCTGTATGTCAAATTGCTCTGATTGGTCAATAAATAAAACACTGATTGGCCAGTGGCCAGGCAGGAAGTATAGGCAGGACTAACAGAGAGGAGAATTAAGAGAACAGGAAGCTGAGTGAGGGAGACACTGCCAGCCACCGCCATGATAAGCAGCATGTAAAGATGCTGGTAAGCCATGAGCCATGTGGCAAGGTATAGATTTATAGAAATGGATTAATTTAAGATATAAGAACAGTTAGCAAGAAGCCTGCCATGGCCATACAGTTTGTAAGCAATATAAGTCTCTGTATTTACTTGGTTGGGTCTGAGCAGCTGTGGGACTGGCTGGTGACAGAGATTTGTCCTGACTGTGGGCCAGGCAGGAAAACTCTAGCTACAAATAGATCTTGACATAAGCTCAGGATGACACTAAAGATGAGTGAGGAAATACTGTCCTTTCAATAAATGCCTTTAAGATAGTTAGGGATCCCTATGTAAAAGTACATTTGATGCCCAGCTCTACCTCATGTGCATGGAGTTGTTCTCACCTAAGATGCCAACCCATGTGGCCACTGCTGACAGAGTGAGCTCATAGGATGATGTAGTTTTAACAGAGTGGTTGCAGCATCCTTGTGTGTACTGCAGTCTTTACTCATTAGGTGGGGAGCTATTTGTGGTCAAAGATACTAGATCCCATTACCTCATGACACCTTGGGGTACTTAGCAAGGGATTTTCCACATAATATATGGTAGATAATAACTGAATGAAGAGCAGACATGTTGTCAGTTCCTCTGAGCATTGACTTTGACCTACAAATGGTGATTCATGGTGTCCATTTTAAAAACATCCTCCTGTGTTTTCATATCTTGTGCACATGCACCTTACTGATGAGCACATGTCTGCCTCTGAATGATTAACACTTAGAAGCAATCCAAAAGCACTCAACTTCCTCCCAATGTGGACAGAGAACACCATAATTAACATACTTGTTGTCAAAGAAATAACTAAGAAGTGCTAGTAATAATGAATTACAGCAGGACTTGAGGGCATTAATCCCCTTTCCCTCCTGGTGGAAGATAATATGCACTTTTTTAAATGGGGATGTACAACAAAAAAAGCGAAGACGATGAAAGGGAAGGAGCCGTGGAACACAAGCTGTAGTTACACCCTGTGTCCATTTCACCCTCTCTGGAAAGAAAGTGCCTCCTACAATAGGCCAGGTTTGCCCTGACCTGGACTGGCTATGCTCAGTTCTCTAGAGGATCAGCAGAGAGAGGTCAAATGCAAACAAAAAGTCATGGGTTCTTGGAAGCAGTCATTTCAGCCACTATTCTGACCTGGCCGCATCTCTGTCACTTAGCAACAGACAGCTTCTGTTCTCATTAGGTCATCTGAAGATATATCTTACCCAGTGAGCAAAACCAGATATAAAAGGCAGAACATAGGTTCTGGAGGTACCCTGCTGTTCTCCTAAGGGTGAGGATCATGCACACCCTCTTGTATTTTTAGAAGTCCTGTGCACATACAAGTCAGCTTGGAACATCAAATGCTCCTAATAATAAAAGATGTCATCTATTTCTGAGGCCTCTGGGCACTGAGAAGGTAAGGCCTAAAGACTCCTAGGAATCTGAACACTTTATGATTCTTCTAAAAAGGTTCAGATTTCCTGGGTTCTTTACAGGGAAACCTCACATGGGTTCCCCAGAACAACTCTGCCCTTAACTCTAAGAAATGTTCCTCAACCTGGGGAAGGTCCAGACCTTCACTGCAGTTCATAGTGGTGGTAGAGATCTTATGACTCTTTTTGGGAGCTCACTGAAGGCTGCTTAAGCCCACCTCTTTGCTGGTAACCTGGCATTGCTCATAAGCCTCTGAAGGGTCTCAAGTGTGAAATCAGAATCCACTAGGTTCTAGATATGCCAGGACTGTTCCAGCCCTGCTGACCTTTAAATGTCACTCAAGGGACCCATGACATGGTAGCTCTGATTGAGAAGAGGAATGCATCCTCTTCTCAAGCATGATCCATACTCAGTAGAGACTATGCATGCCTCTCCTTGGAGGACATTCCTTAAACGCCAGACTCCTTTATAGTCACCTATTACTGGATCCAGTAACCAGGTCTGTTTGCAGCAGCAGGGAAGGTCACAAGTTCTCCTGAGACTCTTGGCAGTAAGTCTGGTAGTGACTAACTCTGTCTCTCTCCTACCAACACATTCAGCCATCCTCTTCATGTGTGAAAAAAGACAGAAGAACAAGTAAAACACTCAAAAATGGAGACTTCACCAGAGAATGGGGAGAGAGAAGGAAAGAGAGACAGAGAGGGACAGACAAAAAAACAAGGCAAGTATCATGTCCCAAAGTCTTGCTGCTTAAATAGCTTTCAATTCCCACCATGCCTTGGGCCAAGTTTCTAAGGACGGCTGTCGGTGGTGAAGGTTCACAGGTTTGTTCGTGGTATTCAGGGAGATCAGAGAGAAAAGAAGTTGTAACATGTCTGACAAGGAGCTTTGAAATGTCACAGAACACAGTAGCATGGCCTGGAGTTACAGATACCCACCAGCCTCTCTCTTAAAGATATTTTTGAGTGAAATTATTCAAAGGGATCTTGTCAGAGCACACACCTTTTCCTCCAGGAGCCCTTGACGAACTGAGCACCAGTGTTCCAAGTGTGACAGGGTACATCCCCAAGAATATCCATTGAGTCCCAAACTCCATTTCTCTCTCTCTCTCTCTCTCTCTCTCTCTCTCTCTCTCTCTCTCTCTCTCTCTCTCTCTCTCTCTCTCCCTCTCCCTCTCTCTCTCTCTC
>CABHPQ010135891.1:0-11728 GCA_902168405.1 Peromyscus aztecus
TTTGATTGAGCTTGACATTTAAATACCTGTGCTTGGTCTATTAAGTGGGGTGGGACTCACCTGAGCATTCAGAAGCTTGTGACACCAAGACTGACTTTTCCATAGAAAGAAGGAATTCTGCTGGTAGACTGCCTTTGAACTTCCCCGATAATTCTTGCTGCACCACCTATTCAGACTTCAGAGTCACCAGGCTTCCATAATCATGGGAGTTAATTTCTTAGGGCAAATATGTCTTTGTCTCTCTGTCTCTCCATCTCTACCTTTCCAGCTCCCTATTTCTGTTTGTTTCTGTTTCTCGGGAGAATGCTGAAAAATACATTCCTGAGAAGGCAATGTATTAGTAAGCTACTATATAGCAAGTGGTTCGGGACAAGGGCTCCCGTGCCAGAGAGGCCAAGTATTGGGCCCAGTGGCACCATTTACAATATGTACAACTTTGAATAACAGAATTTCTCAGTCTTCATATCCTATTTCATAAAGCAGATTTTAAATTTTGGAAGTGTGGAAGAACTTTTGCTTTCTTTCCCTACATACCTAGAAAATAGAGTAATACGTGTTTCTGCCCTGCCCCCTAGATACAGTGTTTACACCCTCAGGAGTCTGTCTCTTGAATTTCAGGCTCTGCCCTTTTCTTTGGTGGTTTGGGGTTTCCAAAAGTTTCAAAATGATGCCTTGTGAAATTACAAAGCAGAGAGAAGATAGAGACTCTGTCCTCGTAGTTACAGAGCAAACCCCTTTGTGTTTGTGTTTGGGGCTTTGTTAGTCCTGTCCTGGATTGTGGGTTGCTCCTAAATCAACCACATTGGTCAGTACATCATTTATGTTATCGTGTTTTATCCTGAAAACTTGGTAATAATAGATTACAAAACCTGAAGCCTTTAGTTACCTTTGGCCAACAGAAGCCAGACTTTGCAAAAAGAAATAATAAGCAACAACAACAATAACGTGTGTGCCCAGCACACACACACACACACACACACACACACACACACACACACACACACTCCTTGGACCTTTGAACCTTTGGCTTTAGTTTGCACAGTGAGATATTTTGCTTATTAAGTCATTCCCATTAATGAAATGTTTCCTGGGATGCCTCCAAAACTCCTCTTTTATTTTGTTTTAGTTGTTCTAATTGAAATTTTTAATTAAGTTTAAATTAGACAACGTGACTATAAAATGGGAAAAATAAAATAGGACAAATAAAGGAAAACCTATAGAGGAAATTAAATTAGTGAATGCATATTGGGCAGGAGCATGTGGGTGAGCTGGGATTAAATGGCCCATCTTTGAGAGGGACCTTGGCTCCTTGTTGTAAGTAAATGACCTTCTCTCAGGCACTAAATGGTATCCTAATGGCCTAAAAGGCTTAATGCACCTCCCCAATTTATTCTTTGCTGATCAGAAGGTCTACTGAGTCTAATGCACTTTCCTATACATCCAGAGTAAATGAGCAGAAGATGAGAATGTAGAAAGAGTTATTAAACTTTAAACCAACATAAAGATTTATATCATGAACTTTTCTGTTTTCACAATGTGTTTTCTGACAGGCTTGATTTTAAAGACTATGAAACACTCCCAGCTTATTGTCCAGAGGCCTTTCTAGAATATAAATGATTAGATGATGACCTAAGCCACCCGTGCATGTTGGAAAGATCTTTGCTCAGATATAATCTCAGAGGTCTCAGCTAAGGGAAGCTCATTATAGGGACCAGTGATTAGATTTTTGGTGATTTTTCATTCTGATCTGTTAGCACTGCACATCTGTCATTGGGTGTCAATGAGCAGCAAAAGCAAACACGTTCACATTCATCAAGTAAGAATTCTTTTTTCCTGGACTTTTGTAGACCAGTTCCTGGGTACTAAGTCAACCATTTTGAGTGTTGATTCAGAGAGAATGACTGGTCTACTTGGCAAGGCCAGTTTTATCTTTTCTTTTTCTTTTTCTTTTTTTTTTGGGGGGGGGCAATCACTCAGAATAATGTTTGTAAGTCATTGGAAGCATTTATTTCTCTTGATATGTTCACTCAACTCTGGCAAGAGAAAAAAAATGCTTCTGTGTTGATTGCCATGGCCAAATAATTCCCAAATGGTCCCTTAGAGAGATCTGGTGTTACTGAATTGATTTTAGACATAAAATGGAAGTTATTATTTACCCTTGAAATTTAAGAAAGTGGGCAAAAATTTTAATTTTTCAATGAAAATTATTCATTCACTCAGTGTCTGTTATGTGGTAGGCATGGTGATAGGAATGGGTAACAGTGAGGTAGGATAAAATCTGGCAAACTTTTTCCTTGTGAAGCTTTCTGATTAGTGGGAGAGTTATGCTATAAATCAAAAATTTGTAATTTATAATTATGGTAAGTGTTATGGAGCAGTTGACTAAGGGTACAAGAGGAGAAGGTTAAAGACGTAAAATTTATTGGAGTCGAATGAGGGGAATACACATACACGTGTCTGTAGTTTCATGTACATCCATATTAAATGCATGGAGAAATGCCTTATGTCATCCAGTAACATTAATCATTCTCTCTGAATTCTGTGGTCAAGTTAATAAAGGTCTTTGGGAATCAGGGTATTATTAAGTCAAAATGATTGGCACTTGTGGGATTATATGAATTTTCAAACTGTTACTTAATAATCATGGTACCTGCTAAAATGGATAAGGAAGGTCAAGTATGTTTTTTTTAATTAAAATGAATTCTTAAAATACAACACAATCAAGAATGGAATTTTTTTCTGCATCTTTTCTTGCTAAAGCTAACCAAATGTCTTTGATCTAAAAGACAGGATTTTCTTTTTTTCTCTTTTTTTTAATGTATTTAGGAAGAACTAAGTCTGATGCCATATGGTTCCACACTTTATACATTTCCATACTTGCTGTTTACATTCTGCTAACCTGTCCATGTCTTTAGAGTCATAACTGTTGCTATAATGCCATTCACTTCATAAGAGCTTTCTGTTAATCAACTCAGGCTGCCACTGTAGAATGCCACAGGTGGGGTGGCTCAAACAGAAGTTGCCTTCACATAGTCTAGGAGGAAGACATCCAAGATAAAAGTGATCTCAGTGTTGGTGTCTGGTGAAATCTTGTGTAGGTGGTTGTCCCTTTTTGGTATGGTGTCTTCTCGGTTTATGCCTGAGAATGAGCTCTGATATCTCTCCTTTTACAAAAACATGGGTCATATGGAGCTGGGGCCCAATCTTAAAATGTTAATCACCACATAAATGGCACTGTCTCCATAGGGCTTGTTACATGAAGTTTAGAAGAACCCACTTGAGTTCACAAGCTTTTGCTATGGTACAAACTCTAAATTTGGCACTACTAACCACTTTTGGACAAGGTAGCTCCTATCCCTTCTCTCTTGGAGTTTCCAGTTTAGTCAAAAGATATGTGACAAATAAATAACTATATGAATATTTGATAGTTTGCTCTGGTGAATGTATTTTGGGGGAACAACTTGAAACAATTTGAACAACTTTTTTTTTTCCATGAAAAGCCTGCGATGATTTGAATGAAAAATGTTCCCCAGGTCTCAGCTATGCTGTGTGGGGGAAATTACGGAATCTTTAGGAGGCATAGCCTTGCTAGAGGAAGTACATCCTTGGAAGCAGGCTTTGAGAGCTATAGTATTTCCCTGCTTCCAGTTTCCTGTCCTCTTCCTGTATGTGGATGAAGATGTGTTCTCTCAGTGTTCTGCTGTGGCTGCTTACTGCCATGTCTTCTTTTTCACCGTTATAGACCCTTCTCCAGCTATAAACCCAAATAAACTTCTCTCTATAAGCTGCTTGTGTTCATGGCATTTTAATCACAGCAACAGAAAAGTAACTAATACACAGTTCAACTGCAGCACATATCTAAAAGGCTTGTGGTTGACAGCAGGGTTCACAAGAAAAACGTTATGGAAACATTCTTAATTTGAAGTCTTGGAGCAGGTTATGTGCAGTTGACAAAGGAAGACAATAAGTAGCAAAAATAGAGATAGAGGGTTTTGTTTTTTGTTTTCCCGAGGAACAGCACTGTTTGTGTCTAACATTTGGAACTACATTGCCTCATATAAAAATAAATGAGTGAGAGGTTCCTTTTATAGCCATTGTTATGGCCAAATGAACAGATGTTGCAGTGTTATCTTCTAATTATTTCAAGCCAATCATTCAATTACCAAAATATAGTCTTTGCCATCAAAGACAATATGAAACAAAGGAAAGAGCAATTGCTTAGGTATTTTAGACTGTTAGGCAATCTGGATATTTCTACTTTCCAAAGCATCCTCTCTACACTACCAGGCTTCCCTCCAGACTCAAAGCAGAGGCTGTCATTTTCTTCCCAACTGGATAACTTCAATAACTTTGTTGGAGGATATGACGATTATAACCATTCAGTGGCCTTAGACTTGGTGCCCAATTGTAAGCAATTTCTGGTTCCCAGCATTCATCCCCATTGCTCAACTGTTCTGGCCTTTTGAGAAGATTTTCAGAGCCAGGACGTGGAGCACTGGAAGGACAGCTCTGCTCTGTATCACAGCTTTGAATTTTGCAGATCTAAGCAATGCATTAATGTGATCCAACTCTCGGATGTATATATTGAGATTGACTATTGCTGAGCTGTTGCATTGACTGAGGCTCTCCATCTTGATTTCTCCTCTTTTATAGCCAATACAGATCCAGTCTTGAACAGCAGTTAAAAAAGAAAAACAACCAAGGAGAAGTCAACTGAGATAACATATAAGAACTAGAGGAAATAGAGAGACAGAAAGAAAGGGGTGGTGGTGGTGAGAAAACCTCTAGAGCAATTCTGAAAGGAAACATTTGTGTTCTGATCCTGCTTCTGGGATTCAGTCTCCATGTGGCATCAAATGCTTCACCTATAGCTTGTTTTCTTGTCCTTTTTTTCTTTCTCTTTACCATTCCCCTGAGATCTCTAAAACATTCTCACTTATGTGGCAGTGATTTAAAACAGACAGGAACGTAGAATATTACAGTGTACCTTATACCCATTAGCCTGGTCACATACTAGTATCATGTCAAATTTCTATCATTTTAACCACAGAAATTGAGTGGTTTCAATACAGATGACAACCTCTTGTCCCTGTCACTCGCCACCTGCTTTTGCTATAGATTCAGATATCCATGGATCCATAAGCATTTTGTAATATTGTTTTATAGGTTTATAAACCTTTTGAGAATGACAAAATGTCACAGTTAGTCTTCTAAGTAGTTTTGTATCTCTCCAGTTTATGTTTTGAAATGAATTTGTGTTGATATTGGAACCTATTTACTTGTTTTTGGTGCTGTAGAACATTAAGTGATATACTTGAGTATATTTTCTAGGTTTTTTAAAATTTATTTTTGAGTCTTTAGTAATGCTTATCTAGAAATGGAAATTCTAAAATATAAAACATCTGTTTCCATGAAATACTAATGCTTGATGAATAAAAACTACACACACACACACACACACACACACACACGTACACGTACACACAAATATACATACATACATGCATGCATGGTATAAAGTACAATAATTAAGGCATAAATTTGGAAGCTTAATAAATATATTCACTGTGAATGATTTACAGAAGCTAAGCAACATATCATCACTTTCATTACAAACCTTGTTTTGTGGTTAGAATAATGAAGATTTACTCTCACAGTACATTTCATGTATATGACATACATAGTATTTTTAACGAAAGTCACCAGGAATCATATTAGGCCACTAGAAATTGTTCATTTGCTTAGATAAGCAAATGTGTCCTTTGGTTAGCAACTCCTCACTGGGGTTCCTCTTCATAAAAATCTAAGGTGTTTCAATTTATTTTTGTGTAGTAAATAATACTATAATAAAAAGCTTTGTAATTTTACCTTTGCATATCTTGAGTTTATGTCTAGGAGAGTGTTTAAGTCAGCTGTATCATTATAACAAAATAGCTGAGGTAATTAGCTCATCAGGAAAAAGTTTTATTCTACCTCACTAATCTAGAAGTTCTAGTTCAAGATGGGAGATGGGATGGGGGCATAGCTTTGGAACTCTGATGAAGTGGGGCATCATGGCAGGACCATGAGAGGAGAAAGACTCTCAAATATCACATGCCAAGAAGAGAACAGAGAAGTGAGGTGAGACCAAAGTGCCATAATTTCCTTCAAGGGTCACTTCCAATGACTAAGGGAGCTTCCATCAGGTCTTACTTCCTCAGGTCATTCTGCTTCCCATTAATACTACTCTGTGGTCAAAGCCTTTCACAGTAGACTCTTGGACACATGTAAGGTCCAAACTATGGCAGATAATATATTAGAATCCTAGGATTGTGGAGATAAATTACTACAAATGAGGTGACTTAAAACAATAGGTTATTTCTTCTCTCAAAATTCTGGAAGGCAGAAACCTGAAGTAGAGGTACTCACCATTTCCTTCATAGGCAGTGGGATTGGAGTTCTTGTCTTGTCTTGCTTCTGATGGTGGCTGGTGGACAGTATTCAGTGGCCTATGGTCACTTTACTCTCAGTCTTTGTCTTTTTCCTCACATGACCTTCTCTGTCACTTTTGTTTTCATCTCTTCCATGTTTTTCTCTTCTTATTAGGATGTTGCCTTTGTATTTAGAGCACACATAGATATTTCAGGATAACACCAACTCAAAATCCTTAAAATAATTACTTCTGTAAAGAGCCTTTTCCCAAATGCAGTTAAATATTTTTTTTTCGAGACAGGGTTTCTCTGTGTAGCTTTGCACCTGTCTTGGAACTCACTCTGTAGCCCAGGCTGGCCTCAAACTCACAGAGATCCGCCTGGCTTTACCTACTGAGTGCTGGGACTAAAGGCATGCACCACCACCACCTGGCTTGCAGTTAAATATTAACTGGATGCAGGTATGTAACCAATTTGTGACTCACCATTCAATCCACCATATACAGTTTCCCATCCTTAACAGCCTTGTTTTTTTGAGCCAGATAATTCTTTGGTGGGTACAGACACCTGTGCACTGTGGCTTGTCTTTCATCTAGCATCATCAAACCATATGCCAGCAGCATCTTCCAACCCTCACCAGCAGTGACAGCCAGAAATGTTTTGTGTTTACACAATGTTAGATGCTCTTAGACAGGTAAACTGCCAACCTTCTCTTTGGTGAAAACTGCTGACCTAGGAGAAAGATGATGGATTTTAGACAGTGAGCCTATTCAGCTTTACTAGATATTGTTAGTTGTTGTTCAAAATCATTGCATCAATGTAAACTCTTACCAACAGTTTGATAATTCCTGGAGCTCTAGATCATCCCTGGTACTCGTGATTGGCACTGTAACTTGCTTTGTACATTTGATGCTGTGCCATATTTACACACATGGTTGCACCTTTTCCACTCATCTGTTGTCCATTTCTGTTTCTTGGTACATGAGCTGATTAATATTTTTGATGATTTAATTTCTTTTGTGTTCTTTTTTTTCTGTTGAATTGGCATGATTCATATATTCTCAGAACAACCCCCCATTCAGCTATGTCTAGTACAATGCCTCCTCCTCCTCCTCAGCTTGTTTTTTCCCCCATTCTGTTTATGTAGTCCTTTGTTGTGTCTAAGGTATAAATTATAATGTTGCCAATTCATCCATTCTTTTTGATGGCTTGTGCTCCTTGGGTCTTTTATTTTGTATGTAAATAGTCAGCCATTACACTTGAGTCTAAGGCTGTAAAACTGATCATTTCTAAAATCTTTCAGGGCTGTGGGAGGTGGGGTGATGGGTTAGAAGCACACAAAACTAAATGTGTAGACTAGAAGCCCTTGCCTGCTCTACCAAGTATGTGCTGGATAAATAACCACTTTGTATTTTCAAATGCTTGTCTCCAAGGGAAAAAGGATTTGAGCCGCTTTAGGATCTTAGTCTGATTAATGTTATGAAGATAAATCTACTGCTGGCTGTTGTAGCTCTCATGATAGGATATGCTGAAGATTTGGAAGCCAGCCAGTTAAAATTCTGGCATGTATTGGGGAGGGGCTTATCTCTAGCTGAGGATTTATCAGCAGTTTATGGCTGATGGGAGAGGGAGCGTCACTTTTCTTTGGTAGTATAGCCCCTAGCGGGTTGTCCATGTCGGGTGGATAGCCCCATACCCATATGCATATGGGAAGTACTAATAATTGAACTTTTTAAAAAGAGGCCATGAAATTGGAAGGGAGACAGGTTGGAGGACATAGCTTGACAGGGATAGTGGATATAAAAAACATTGAATATCTGCATGAAAATTTCAAAGATAAATTAAAAAAACTATCTAAAAATAAAAGAAAGAAGATGTTGTTTTGAAATCCTTTCAACACCATGACTTTATAGTTCCCCAAATTATATATGTGGCTATTTCTGAGACTCTCTATTTTTTTTTGAGACAGGGTTTCTCTGGGTGGCCCTGACTATCCTGGATCTCACTCTGTAGACCAGGCAGTCCTTGAACTCAAAGATCCACTTGCCTTTGCTGCCCACATAAATATGTTAAACTATATATATAAATATACATTTCTGAGACTCTCAAGCAACTCTGTCTTGAAAAGTCCATGCCCACACTTGGATATAGACTATCATTTTCCTAAACACTCACCTCTCTATTAATGCCTGTGCTTAAATCTATGTTAAAACCTCTTTTTAATTAGCTTCAACTCTACTTAAAACAAAACAAAATAGGAAAAAAAACACCACAAAACCCCAAGAAAATCCCCAAACACTTACAGTTCCTCTAAGGGATACAGTTTATAATTCAAAATCACCTTAGCAATTTTATAGGTATTGGTTAAGATTATTTGACCTATATCAATGGAAAACGTATAGCCGGTGCAAATATATCACAAAACTGCCTGAAGCATGAAGTTCTCGTTTACTTTTAAATATCTTCAGACAAAGGCTAACAGTGTATCTAGTTAACCTTTTTTGGTATTAGTATATGTCAAATATAGCATAGGTTTAGTTTTAGCATACATACATTCATTGAATTATTTTTCCATGTAATTCTTATAACTGCCATTGTTGATTCATCCAGTGACAGCTATTTGCACACTACTCTCAGGTGCTGTATTCCCCCTCTTCTGGGACATTTCATTAACCTTGTTTCAGTTTAGCTGATGGTGTGATTTTTCTTCCAAATCAGGTCTTGCTGTGAGTGATGTCTTCAGCCAGGGTGGGGATTTCTCAGATCTTCAGTTATCATACCATCACACCTGAAGAAGAGGCTAGGACTTATTTATGGCAGATTCAGTTTAACATTTTACTTAACTACTAAAAATTTCCACTCATCTTCATCATAGAAATATTCATTATAAGATTATTTGAGAGGATAGAAGGACGGCTCAGTGGTTGAGAGTGGGTACTACTCTCGCAGAGGACCTGAGTTGGGTTGCCAGCACCCATATCAGGGGGCACACGACCACTTGTAACGCCAGATCCAGGGACCCAATGTCCTCTTCTGGCCTCTGGTGGCACTGCACTCATATGTACATGTACACACAGATATACACACATAGGCATAAATATAAATTAAAAAAGATAATTTGAATCTTACTAACATAAATATTAGCATTTAATTGCCATTAAGTTTTAATCAACACACATGAATACTGTGGTTATAGTGGGGAGTTTATTTGCGCAAATATGAGTTATGAACAGAGACACTCAATTTTCGATCATATGCCAGTGACATATGCCAATTTCTCCCTAGTTAATTTGTATGTTTGGCTTCATATCACACTAAATGGAGGTGACATATCTGGCTTACTGTGTGACAGATGACCTTTCTGGAGATCATAGCCCCTAATAGATCATTTAACATGAACAGCTCTGACATGTGACCGAACTCCTTAAGCATCAGGGAAGCTTCATGAAAGTCAATGTCATATTAAAGTCTGCTGTCATTTTCAATACATGTCTTCATCTGCCATTGGTGGCTTTGAGAATTGTTGCCAATGAGACTGAGGACAAAGTTAAGCTATGCTCTGAAAGAGTAGTACAAACTGGTCTCAGGGGAAGAAAATATTTGAAAGAGCAATCAGGGCCTACCAAAAAGGCATTTTCCTTTCCTCTTGACTTTAAAATACAATTGTTTTTTTTTTTTAAGGGTGGTAAGAACAGACACTTTATTATACACCAGGGTAGAGGAGATGGAGGAGGGGCCCTGGGGTGACAAGGACTCACCCCTCTCCTGGGATGAGTATCCAGTCTCAGGGCTCTGACTAATCCAGGACACATGGACTTAACAGTTCTGAACCTGTGCCAAGACCTGAAGTGATTGCCTGATAAGTCTGTACAAAGCAGTCTCAAAAAAAACAAAACAAAAAAAATAAAAAAATAATAAAATAAAATACAATTGTTAGAGTGTGTTATGACACCCAGGGATTCCAAGTAGAAAACAAAACAAAATGAGAGAAAATTGCTTAGTAATTGAAGCAAAGACACACTTTGTCAACCTTTATTGAATGAAAAAAACCACAAGGAGAGTAGTTGATCATTGCTTTGACTACATTCAGCAGTATTCATGACCCCTTGAGCCATGGCACTTATTCATCTATGGACTAAGCACCAACATTACATCAGGCTAAGCAGTGGCAATTCAAAGCTGAGGACCTGCACTGTGTCTACTCCATAGGCCATGTGATCAAATGGCTGCCAGAACTATTAATCAAATAGTCTCACTATACAATTTTATTATTTATTTATCTATTTATCTATCTATTTATTTTTATTAAGAAATTTTCTGTTCATTTTACATACCAACCACAGGTGCCCCTCTCCTCCCTCCTCCTGCCTCCCAGTCTTCCCTCCAACCCTTCCCCTATTCCCACCTCCTCCAAGGCAAGGCCTCCCATGAGGAGTCAGCAGAGCCCTGTGCATTCAGTTGAGGCAGGTCCAAGCCTGAGCCAAGGCTGTGCAAGATGTCCCATCATAGGTAGTGGGCTCCAAAAAGCCCGCTCATGCAGCAGGGACAGATCCTGATCCCACTGCCAGGGGCCCCTTAAGCAGATCAAGCTAAACAACTGTCTTGCCTATGCAGAGGGCCTAGTCTAGTCCCATGAAGGCTCCACAGCTATTGGTCCACAGTTCATGAGTTCCCATTAGTATGGTTTGGTTGTCTCTGTACATTTCCCCATCATGATCTTTATGCCCCTTGCTCATAGAATCCCACTTTTCTCTCTTCAACTGGATTTCTGAAGCTTTGCCTGGTGCTTGGCTGTGGATCTCTGCATCTGCTTCCATCAGTTACTGGATGGAGGCTCTATGATGACAGAGTATTCACCAATTTGATTACTACAGTAGGCCAATTCAGGCATGTTCTCCACTATTGCCAGTAGTCTAAAGTGGGGTCATCCTTGTGGATTCCTGGGAACTCCCCTAGCACCCTGTTTCTCCCTGTTCTCTTGATGTCTCCCTCTATCATGGTATCTCTTTCTTTGCTTTTCCACTCTGTTCCAGCTCAACCATCCTGTTCCCTTATGTTCTCATCCCCCACCCCCTACCCTCCATCCCCCCCCCCACTAGTTTTCTCATGGAGATCTCATCTATTTCCCCTTCCCAGGGTGATCCATGCATCCCTCTTAGGATTCTCCTTGTTAACTAGCTTCTCTGGAGCTGTGGGTTGTCACTACATCATTTTAAATCCTAACCCTGAGAAATGTTAGGGGAAAAAACACAAAAATCAGGCAAAGGGTGCCCTATGGCTGAAGCAACATGAAGGCTCCCTGAGAAGATGGTGGTTAG
>CABHPQ010135892.1:0-32640 GCA_902168405.1 Peromyscus aztecus
CCTAGGTTCAATTCCCAGCACTACTAAAAACATCTCATTAATCCTTATACAGCACATGAAAATTAATTCCAGGTGTACTGTAGATCTCAAGGTGAGCAAAGTTTCTGGAAGAGCAATGTCCAGTACTAAACTGCAACAGAAATGCCCAATACACTCAATCTTATATGGCAATGACAAACTACATGTGGCTACTGAGTACTTGAAATATATCTAGTGTAACTGTAAATGTTAATTTTAATCAACTTTATAAAAACTAAGAGATGTCTGTTTACCAAAAGATCCCACTGAGAGAGTAAAAGACCAGCCAGAGACAAATGACTTTTACAATATATGAAGAACCTAATCAGGGAATTAAGGAAGGGGCAGGAGGCAGAAGGAACTATTCACAAGGAGCCATGGCCGGTGCTGCAGTGCATGTGTGACCTCAGCACCACAGGCTGAGCCATGAGGACTACTACTGCCTTAAAAAACCGACAAACACCGGGCTGGTGAGGAACCATCTGCAGGTAAAGGCACTTGCCACCAAGCTTGAACCACCCGAGCTCTAGCCTTAGCACCCCAAGTGGGAGGAGATCATCGACTTCTGAAAACTGTCTTCTGACCATCACACATCCCTTGCAGAAATAAATATAAAAATATCCCCCTACAAAAATGAGCTACCCATCTGTTAGTAAGTGCTGGAAATCTCCACTGATGGAAGGAACGCTGTTTGCTCATTTGCGGTCCTAGAAACTGAGTCCACAGCACGCTAGGCAACAGCTCCATCACCAAATGATTTCCCAAGTCCAGAAGGAACGACTTTTAACACAACCATTTTGGTATTATCTGCTAACACTGAGTATTTGCATACCTTCTATCAACCAGCACTGGGATTCACCCCACTGAAATGCACACAGATACACATACTTTGTAGATGCACTAGAGGACAAGTGTGAAAACAGATCTTGTAAGCATAAGGTCAGATGAGAAATCAGCCAGGACCCATCAACAATGGATGAATACCAGGGAGCCAGCAAACCTGGCCTGGTGTCTGAAGCCAGAGAGTGAGAGCACTAGGGAGTTCTGAGCAGAGTCTATGGAACAGGTCATGTTCTTTCTCAACTATACATTTCCTGTAAATCTAAGTTGTATAGACATGCCATACATGTTATAATAAAAGTTTGTGTTTCAATAGTAGGGTGTGGTGGCACATGCCTTTAACTCCAGCAGAGGCTAGCCAGGGTTTAGTGAAAGCCTGCCTTAAAAAAGAAAAAAAAAAAGGAAAAAAAAAAAGCGTTCCAGATAAGTCTTAGCATGGGATTATTGTAAATGAAACAATGTATCAAACAGGTCTTTTCCTGTCCTACTGGAAGAAGTCTAATTCAAACTAATATAAGAGGAAAAGTACTGGCCTAAATAGTTTAAAAACAAATGATCAACCCCTACCCCAGACCCAGAGACTGAAAAAGCCACCAGGTGGGGGCCTTTCAACCGCTCACCACTGCTTTTGCCCGCGTGGGCTGTCAGGCAGCTGGGCACTCTGCCGTGGATTTTCAGGCTGGCTTTATCTTTAAGGCAGCGATGCTAGCAGAGAACATCTTTGGAAAGTTCTCGTAATTTCAGATCTGCCTACTTGAGTCACACTTGAGACCATTCTGTCCTGTCTGAACTCCAGGATCAAGAATGAAAAGGTGGCTGGAGATGGCCCAGTGGTTGAGTGTGATTGAAGCTCTGGCGGAGGTGAGTCTCCAGCCTGTGGCTCACAACTACCTGTAACTCCAGCTTTAGGAGATCCAATACCCTCTTGGCCTCCTTGGGTACTCTCATACACATAGCACACATGCTATGAACATGAACACACACAGAAAACAAAATGAAAGGATGTTGGGTGCTTTCCAAGGGAAAATCAGGAGACTGTTCCCAGAAAAGGGGAAATGAAGGACAGAGAGATAAAAATTTCTGCTCATTTGTGGAAAAATTTATGTATCATAACCAACTGTTATCTTTTCCTAACCGTGTAGCCAATGTGCTTTGTGGAAGTATTCGAACTTCTGGGAGAGGGAAAATGATCTGATTTCTTTGATACAATCTCTACCTCCTTAGGCTATCTTGCACACTATAATCAAATGAATTTTTCCAAGTATAGGGAATAATCCTAAGAAAGGAACGATACTCACTAGGTTGAAAGTTTGAGATCATTCCTGCTCTTCCACGACCTCATCTTTCCACTCACGCTCCTCCCCTGTGTAAATCAGTGCCTTTTAGGGCTTGTCAAGGATCTATAAGAATGTAACATTCACTAAGGCAGCCAGGGCTCTAGACATTTGCTTTGTAATGTTTCCTTTTTGGATCTAAGAATATAGTAAAATAATAAATATTAAGCATGCCTTTCAATATACAATAATTTCTCATCTAAGCCAATCTGCCACTAGACCAAGCTTATCTGTCTAAAACGGTAACTTGAGACGATAAAGCATCACAGATAAATGGCCTTTCTGTAACGGGAAAACTTGCCAGAGAACTGTTTTCCCTAGTACTCATCCTTTCTTTACCCATGAATGAATTTTCAGTATGCAACTGCCAGTGTCAGGTTTCAATGACTTAGTTCAGAAATTGTAGCTTTATTTGAACACAGAAATGGAGTTTTAATAGACTTCAGTCTCCTTGCTGGAATATACAACATACCTTCCATTCTCTGCTGACAGATTTACTTATATGCCAATTTAGTAATTTGCAAAATACAAACTTACAAAATAAAGTGACGTCTTCTACACAAGGATTAAGTATGAATGAAATTCCCGCCTTTTTTCAATCTTGGGTATCAACTCCAGGGCCTTGTGCGTGTTAGGCAAGAGCCTTGGTCCCTAGCCTGGAAATTACTTTTATAATTAAGTAAAAGGTGAATTAAATGCAGGAGCACATCACTATCTGTATATTTATTTAAGCCAAGAACTCCCGATGCTGGCCGTCATCAGTCATCCTCTTTCTCAATGTAAGTCTTTGCATTAATTCTCGCCATCTGCCTGGCCAAGTACCTGTCTCTAGCTGACATCACAGTTTCCTCATTGCTCCGCTTTGCAAACTTGCTCAAGGCCTCAGGGGGCCTCTCTTGCTCACTGCCCTTCTCCTGCCTCTCTTCTGTCAGTCTGTGTTTTGTTTCAGAAGGAGAGGGCTTCTCCTGGTCCCCTTTGTCCTTTCCCAGGTTTCTTGTTTTGCTGGATCTTTCCTGGTCCAGACACTCATCGTCTGGTCTGGACCCCGGGCTGCTCTCCCTCCTGTCTCGACTCCTCTCCTGTTTTTCCATCTCTCCGTATCTACCCTTGTTTTCATGTCTTCCCTGCCTCCCTTCCACACGCTCTTCTTTGTCTCTGCTTCTCTTTTCCCTCTCACTGTATCGGTCGTGGTCATCTTGTCTGTCTCTGTCGCGTTCCCTAGAGGAGTATTTCTCCCTCTTCCGTTCTCTGTCCTGTCTTTCTCTCGGCTTATCTTCCTGCTCCCGCCTCTTCCAGTAGTGATCTTTCCGATCGGCTTCTCTGTGGCTGTGAGAACTCTTCTCTTTCCGGTGGCCGTGGTCCCCGGGACAGCCGTCCTGGTCTCTGGCCGTCCTGTCCTGGTGCCGACCTCCCTTTTGTTCATGTCCTCTTGACTTCGGACTTCGGCTGGAGTGGTGCTTGGTACCACAGCCTCTCTCTTCACTGGACGACCGTGAGTGGCCCGGACTCCTGTGATGCTTGCGGTGTTTCCTGGAGGCTCCTGGGTCTTCTTCCCGTCTGTGGTTTACTTTACGCTCCCCCCTTTCACCATCGCCACTGCTCTTACTGTCAAAATCGCTGTCGGCATCCGGGTTCCCCTCGTCACCAGTCTGGAGAGCGCAGTTCTGCTGTGGTCTGTCCTCTGAATTTGCTTCATCAGAGTAACCCCTGAGCTTCTCTTCTTTTATTCCAGTCCTAAAAAAGAAAACAAAAACAAAAACATATAAATACAAAATGCGACTTTATTAGTTGTAGAAAGCAAAGGAATGCTCATGTAAATTTTCTCAATACTTTACTCAATACAACTAAATTATATATACTGTCTGACTGTCCAACGCAGAAAAGTGATGTCTATTTATCTTTTAAATTAGTGCCGTCAAACAGCTGAGAACACTTTAATATTGACAGAAGTAACATAAAGAACATAGTCCTTCTCTCTTAGGTCACCAGAACCTTTAGGAAAGGATCTGTACAAGGTCTCATTTTTCTGTTTAGTTCTAGACAAAGAATAATTGGGAAAAGCAAGGTATGCCATGGATCTAAGTTCTATTTTCACAACATAAAGTTCAAGTTGTGATTATTAGATTTTTCATTTTGTTCTTTCAAGTCCTAGAAATACATGAGGATGATTTCCCACAGAAAACAGTACCAAATCTAATTCTAAATATTACTAATTAAACCTTTCTAAGATCAGAAAGGCATCATCGACCTGAGATAGTGTCTCAGTGCCCATCACAATAGAAAGGAAATTGCTCAATCTTCCTGGCTGTTGACATCAGCAACCCTAAAATTATTTATATCACCTACACTCTTCTAGCTGTGTGATTAACTCGATGCTAACACTCCCACATGATTGTCTGTTCCTAGTACTGGAGGACTGGATGTAGTTAAGCATGCTAGTCAAGTGTTCTAAAATATCCACATGTCCTCTGCAAATTCTCCCTTTTACATTTAGCTATACTGTACACATGACATAATTGCCTTACTATTTCTATAATATCTTAAACATTCATGTAAAAGTCTTCTAATCCTTTGCTTTCCAGATCAGAGATGGGTAACAGATATGTCTACAGAAATGGTTAATATCTACAAATATCCACCTCTGAGCTGTTCGGTACTGTAGTTTAGCCAAAAATGGCAGCATAGTACTTGAAATATAGAACTAAGATTAAAATTTTAGATTTTATTTACCTTTAAGTTACCTGAATACCCAACATGTAACTACTGCTGATATTAGACAGGGTAGTTTTTAGACTCTGATTTGTGAATATGACCTTTATGGAGGCTGGGTTCTACTCTAGAAAATAAGCTACTTTCGCATTATATGCCATCTAATGATCATGTAGAATTACATGCTGTACAACCCAATCCTTTACCAATCTCTCCTTACTTCTTGCAGTGATTGTCCTCAGGCACCAGGGCTGTAAATGTTTTTAGTTGAAGAAAGACCACACTTTGGTTTTGCTTCTCCTATAAGGCCATACATAAGACCCATAAAGCACTTAAATAGTCAGAAATTTTGTACACTAAAATGTTTTAATGTAAACTAATAATTTTTTTGTGAACTGTAGACTAAAAACTATGTTGAACAAAATCTTTAGGTTTTTTTTTGTTTATTTGGTTTTTTTTTTTGGTTTTTCGAGACAGGGTTTCTCTGTGTAGCTTTGCGCCTTTCCTGGAACTCGCTTGGGAGACCAGGCTGGCCTCGAACTCACAGAGATCCGCCTGCCTCTGCCTCCCGAGTGCTGGGATTAAAGGCGTGCGCCACCACTGCCCGGCAATCTTTAGGTTTTTTAAGTTCAGAAACTGTAAACTCCACTCACGTTGGCTAAAATACAATAAAAAGCCAATGCTGTCCCCATCTACTCAAGGGTTTAGACTCCCAAACGGCATAACCACAGACTGTCAAGGGTGTCTTTCGCCTACATTCCACTTGCCACCTCTTACCTGGCTTCACGGAAGCTGGACTTGGGGAGAGCTTCCTCCCCCACGGCTTGATTTAACAGATGCCTGTAAAACCCACTAAGGTCCTTCTGCTTGGTCACATCCAGTCGTGCTGGAGGGAAAGCAGAGACAAACTGAGGATGCGCACGCAGCAAAGCACAGCGCAGCTTCCTTCTACATATGCAGAACATAAAATCCCACCAAGACACATAAACCTTCTCTAGACCAGCAGTTAGGGATACCTCTCAATGTTTTTAGATTGATTTGTGTGTCTATGCACATGCATGTGAAGGTCATGGACAACCTGTGGGAGCTGGTTCTCTCTTGCCATCATGTAGGTCCGAGGGATCAAACTCAGGCTGCCAGGCTTGGTGGCAAGCTCCTTTACCTGCTGAGGCATTTCCCTGGCCCAGAACCACCTTGCAGATTTAGTTTTCTTTCACTTGACGTTGAAGAGCATTGGCCAATTAAGTTACGGACAAATACACATCATAGTTTGACCTTGAGAAACTGACTCTGAGAGCACTCAAGTCAATGGCTAAGATATTCCTTAGCCCCTGGTTATTAATGGTACTCTTTTTCTAACTGCCCAGTTAATGTTCCTTGAGTGGTGTTAAACATTTTCTCATCTCAGAATATGTAATTAGAGTTTAAAGTTTATTTATGTTTCTAGCAAATGTAATGTTGTTACATTTGGAATTTCTAAGACAATGGCTTGTAGCAATCATAGCTTAAAGTAATAAAATAAGAAGTAAATGGAAAGCCCCAGAGGAATAGCAGGTAGTTAAGGGTTCAGCTGCGTCTCTGGTTTGACACAGCCTCTCCCCACACAGACGCACACACTGCAGCCACAGCAGCACAGCCGAGCTGGCGGCAGAGCACACGGCTCGGGCAGCACTCTGTGCGTGCATTCCCTCCTTCCCTACCTTCCAGGGCAGCTGCCCTCTTCTCTCTTTCCTCCTCTTCAGCTCTCTCTTCCAGTTTCTTCTTATAAGCAGATGTCACAAATGCCTCTTTATCATCAAATTCTCCGTTTTCCATCTCTCGTTCTCTCTGAATTTTCTTTTCCATTCTTTTTTCCTGTTCCTTTTTTCTGATCTCAACTGCTTTTAGTAAGTTGTGAATATATTTGGGCTACGGAAAATACATTTAGGAAAGAGGGAAAAAAATGACACCCATTAATATCAAAATGTTTAATCTAAGTAGTATGTCCTTTCAAAAATCAGAATATTAAGGTTGCCTGCAAAAGTACTACTGAAATGGTTTCTACTAAACATTTAAGTGTAGCAGATGGAATGGTGGCACACACTTATAATCCTAGCCCATATCAAAGGCAGGATAGTCACACCAAGTTCAAGACCAGCTCAGTCTAATATCTGGTTCAAGGCAGGAGAAGGCTAGAGAGACCTGCCCCACCCCCACGCGGTGCAGGGACCAGACTGGCCTCAGATCACAGCAATGCTCTTGCCTGCTTCTTCAGGGTTATCCTGTCTAGTTCCCGGGTGCTAGTTATCTTTTGAGATAGCGCACGACACAGTCTAAGTTGGCCTTGAACTTGCTATATATCCAAGGACGGCTCTCATCTTCAGGCCCTCCTGCCTCAGTCTCCCAATGGCATATGCCACCATGCTAGCTCTAAAAAAAATTTTTTTGAAGCAGGGTCTTACTATGTAGCCTGGCTGTCCTTGAACTCATACCCACCTGCCCCTGCCTCTCAAGTACTTATTTAAAGTGTGGGCCACTATGCCTGGCTACTTGATAGTCTTACTTCAACAATGAATCAGAAAACAAATCAGGAGCAGTATAAATCTAGTATACAGAATTGCTAAAGAAAAATTTTCAAAAAATTATTTGCGAAGGTTTCAAGATTAAAAAAGCTTCAGAAATACTGGATAATTTACTTGACATCTGCTAGGACCTATATTCTAAAATCAAATCTATAATTTAGAACCAAGAACTCATTGCAATACCTAAAAGTTTTTACTGAAGTCACTTTCAAAACAACATCAAAACCAAAACCAAACAAACAAACCAGGTCAAGATCAAAGAAAGTTGTACTTCAGCTACTAACCTTTCGATCTTTCCCCAAAAGCAATTTGGGATTGTTTTCTTCCTTTTTTTTCTGCATTTCATCATAAATGCTGTCATACTCATACACAGTGGAATCTTCTGCAAGAGCTTTCTGAATTTCCAGTTTGGTCTTTAAAAAAGCAAATGTTTAAAAAATATGCAGCAGCCAACAGATACCACTAAAGGTCTTATGTTTTTCATAAAGGTTCATAAATTAGAAAGATATCTTAACAACTGTACCAGTCACATTTCAAGACAGGAAGTACGAATGTAACCTCTACAGTAGACCACCTAGGGCTGAATCTTGGCTCCTCCTACTTCGAGCAGTTTCTGTCTAATTTCCTCACCTAAAAGAATGATTATTACATCTACTAAGTTGTGATAACACAGGGAGTAAGTGTTCAATAACACTGATTATGACATTGTCAATTACATGTGATTATCCACATCAAAAACTTAAAAAGTTGAAGGCACAACTGAGCAACAACATGTAGCCCTGGCTTAATTTTTATGTTACATTTAAGAAATTAGGTTTCCGGGGGCTGGAGAGATGGCTCAGAGGTTAAGAACACTGGCTGTTCTTCCAGAGGTCCTGAGTTCAATTCCCAGCACCCACATGGTGGCTCACAACCATCTGTAATGAGATCTGGTGCCCTCTTCTGGCCTGCAGGGATACATGCAAACAGAACACTGTATACATAATAAACAAATAAATAAATCTTTAAAAAAAAAAAAAAAGAAAAGAAATTAGGTTTCCTAATAAATAGTTTTCAAAAGTATGATCATAGGAAACACATTAAAGTTCCTAACATTAAAAAAATCTAAACACGCCAGGCGGTGGTGGCGCACGCCTTTAATCCCAGCCCTCGGGAGGCAGAGCCAGGCAGATCTCTGTGAGTTCGAGGCCAACCTGGGCTACAGAGTGAGTTCCAGGAAAGGCGCAAAGCTACACAGAGAAACCCTGTCTAAAAAAACCAAAAAAAAAAAACCAAAAAAAACCAAAACACCAACTAAACACAGCATTAAATGGGAGCCATATCGCTATTAGTTTTACACTATCAATTATATAATGTCCTCTGCTTTTATCATGTTTCTATCTTGTTCTTCCTCTTCTGGCACATCAAAATCTTATCTAGAGGCTAGTAAGATGGCTCAGGGGTTAAGAGCACTGGCTGCTCTTATAGGGGACCTGAGTTTGATTCCCAGCACATGTCACATGTTGGTTCACAAACATGCATTAACTCCAGTTCAGGAGATTTGATGCTCTCTTCTGGCTTCTGGGGACATCAGGCACGCAAGATGTGCACATACATACAGGCAAAAAACTTATACATATAAAATAAATCTTAAAAACAACAACAACAACAACAAACTTACCTGTGAGTTTCAGGGCTATTCAACCTCTACATCTTAAATGAGGTCATCTCCGAGAAATTTAATTACCAACACTGTATTTCTTCTGACTCTGATAAAGCACTGTACACTTCAGTATTCAACTCTTTTCTTTTTTAGATTTACTTTATGTATATTTTATGTGTGTTTTGCCTGCATGTATGTCTGTGTACTACATAGTGCCCAGGGGAACAGAAGAGGGAGTCCAATCCCCTGGAACAGAAATTAATGTGGTTGTGAGCCTCCATGTAGGAGTTGGACCTGAACCTTGGTCTTCTGCAATAACAGCCAGTACTTTCAACTGCCAATCCATCTCTCCATCCCCTGGACTCCTAATAGTATGTTTAATGTTACCACATAATGTTACACCACAAATTGTAATCTTTTGTTCCAACTAATTAGTTTCTGAAATGCAGGGCTGTACATATTTATTTTTTCTTGAAGTGCTATACTGACTTGTTTAATACAGATGCTAAGAGTGGTCCTTTTTAAGAAAGGGTGATATAACTATTCAATAGAATCTACCTGGTTATCTTCAGGTTTCTTTGCAGTACTAAGGTTTGAACCCGAGGCCATGTACATGGTAAACCAATCCACTACCACTGAGCTACAGCCTCAGTGTGTCCTAGGTTTCTGCACTAAACCTTCAGAGTCTAGAATAATGTACATATAAATGAATACACTTTATCTGGAATATTGTTAAAAATACCAAGAAGCCCACATCCTGGACTTCTCAATATTCAGAAAATAATGACAATGAACGGCTGCTCCCTCCACCGACTAACTAGCTGGGCGAATCCAAAGAGGGAAACATGGCATCTAAGAAAGATTATATAGCCATCTCCAAAAACTAACAAAAAACATCTGGAAGTGGTGGCACATGTAATCACAGGACTTGGGAGGTGGAGGCAGGAAGATCGGGAGTTCAAGAACAGGGTTGGCTACATAGTGAGCTCCAGGCTAGCTAGGGCTCCAAAATGAGACCTTGTCTCAAAAAACAAAAACAAAATACAGGACTGCTCTGAGGTAAATATACTGCCTTAAAGAATTATATCAGACAAGGCAATGAACAAAAGATTCTGTACTCATCTAAAACTTTCAGGAGAAGGAGGGGCTGGACAGACAGCTCAGTGATTAAGGTTCACTGTTTTTGCAGAGGACTGCAGCTTAGTCCCAGCTCCTACATTTGGCAGCTCATAACCACCTGTAACTCCAGCTCCAGAGGATCCAATGGGCCTGGCTTCCTTGGGTATCTACACTATTCAAGGATATGCATATATCTACACAGAGATACCCACAGTCATACATGATTAAAAACAATAAAAATAAAGCCAGCCAGTGTTTCTGTAGAAATTTAGAAAAAGCTGGCAATAGTAATGCCGTATCACAAGCCCTGAGGACAACCACAGTCATTAAGGTCCCTGAAAATGGCTACACTATTGTAACACTGGCAAGCATTTTTGTAGGGCTTTTAATTAAAACTTCACTGTAACTAATTCTAAGAACTTAAACTTGAAAAGGAGCTGGCGAGAGGGCTCAGTGACGACGAGCCTGACCAACTACGATGACAGGAGAGCAATCCTAGGGCTAGCCTGTGACCTCCACACATGCCATGTCACATCCCCACCTACAATTTAAAACATAAATGTAGTAATTTTTTAAACAATAAACAAACAAACAAAGTAAGCCTGAAAAAAGTAGTATGAAGCAATGCATGGTGGTATAAACCTATTATCCCAGTACTTGGTAGGCTGAGGTAGGGGCATTACAGATTCTAGGCCAGCCTAGGTGATAGTCAAGACTTTATTTCTAAATAAATACACACACACACACACACACACACACACACACGCGGCAGGGCAGGAGAAACGGCTCAGCAGCTAACAGTACTTGAGCAGCACTGACCCGTGTCCAGTCCCTGGGAGCACGTGCACGAGTGGGCTGTGGTCTGCACGTCCACAATCCCAGCACTGCTGCGGCCACAGGAAAACAGGACGGAAGCGGGAGGAAGCAGCACAGCGGTGGAAACAAGAAACAGACTAGAGAGACCACTCAACAGGGACAGTGGAGGATCAACTCCTGACCTCACACATGCCAGGGCATGTCACTCACACCCACACACGCACAAGCATGCTCACACATGCACCTTTAAAGTAAAAATAAACTTACAAAGTATATATATATATATAACTAGCTCATCCCCCCCGCCCCCCAGCTGAGGACTGAACCCAGGGCCTTGCACTTGAAGCGCTCTACCACTGAGCTAAATCCCCAACCCTAGACTTTTTTCAATTTAGGTAATTACACTAAAATGCTATATTTAATCATGACAAACAGTATTTTTTCAATGAAATAGGTAAAATACAAAAATGTCACCATCACTTCTATGTAATTCAGGTCCAAATAAATAAGGAAAAAAAGACTATTAAAGTACCATCCATTTCCTAGTTCCTATTTTCTTTACAATCCGGTAAATGTAATCACACTTCATAAGTTAGTTTGGAAATGGAGCAGAAGCAGCAGAGGCAGTCACCGTGGGGAGAGCACAGGGCGGCAGGTGAGAAGGGTGTACCATGATATATAACTACTGTCAATACTCCATGGGCCATCAAAATCTGAGACACGCCATCACAAGAAGTCAGTTCATTTCCATATACAGCTGTGTCACCAAAAGGGCAACTGGTACTTCGTCAGAAGCATGGATGAGTTTTCAGAATTTTAAAGACAATGGATGCCTGGGAAGATGTGCTTAAAGCCTCTAGGGTGCTCCTAATAGAACCACTGCTGAACATGACCTGACTACTCCCCACTTCTTGGCAGATGAATTCAAAGTAACTGTGAAATCACTTTGGCTATGGCTAGACTTTTTTCTTCTGACAAGTGATTCCAAGCGAAACTGAATAAAGAAACAAATCCCAATGATCCAAACAACCTATTACCAGACTGCTGAGTCAGCTGTGGGCAAAGCTGGTTTAATCTACAGCCTGGAAGAGCCAATTCTATCTTCCTTTAAAATGTATAAAGTCTGCAATCTATATAGTGAGAAACATTCTACACATATTAAGAAATAAGTAACTTCATTCCACAGGTTTATTCTGTTCACTCTCAGTACTAGGTAAACAGCACTTGGTAAAATGCATTCACTCTTTTCGTTCCTACCTGTTTCATGGCCTGCTTCTTAGCAGCTTCCCTCTGAAGGCTTTCACTCACGGAGGTCTGCAAGACAGAAAAATGTCATTGTTTATCAAATTTAAATTCCTTTTCCATATTCTGGTTGGCAAATGATTCCTTACTTAAAGAGTTAAAAATAGAGAGGTAATATTAATTAAATTAACATTAGGGTCTTTCTCTCTAAATGTTAAGAGACAAATTAATTTCCACTGTAATGTATAAGAACAGACTCTAAGACATTAGAAAGAAAAAAAGAAAAAGCTGGTTGTGAATTTTGTACACTATACATCTGAAATGGGTAATACAGAAAAATGAGCTATAAACATAGATGAATCTCTGCGAGTTCAAGGCCAGGCTGGTCTAAAAAGTGAGGTCCAGGACAGCCAGAGTTGTTACTCAGAGAAACCCTATCTCCAAAAACCAAAAAAAGACATGCAAATAAATAGTTAACAGGCATATGAAAAAGCATGCTCAGTACCACAAACAGCAAGAGCGTGCGAGCTGAAGCCACAAGGTACTGCCTCAAGCCAGCTGAAACAGCTACTATAAAAAGACAAGGACTGCAAGGATGGAGGGACAGAGAGTCCTGCCAGGGAGTCATTTGGGGAAACAGGGTGGAGGTTTCAAAATGAATCAGAAACAGAACTACAATGTAACCCAGTAATCCTACTATTGGGTATTCAGCCACAGAGAAGGGAACCGGCATGTTAAAACACTACCAAAGTGTGGTCAAATGGATTAGTCATTGAACCCAAATTTCCCTGGTAAGCAGCACTTTCAATAAAATTTCTGTTTGTCTTTTGAGTCTCACTACTGCAGCCCTAGGTTGCCTGGATCTTGCCATGTAGACCAGGCTGGCCTTGAACTCACATAGATCCACCTGCCTCTGCCTCCTGAGTGCTAGGATTAAAGGCATGTATCACTATATCCTGTCAGATTATAAGTTTAAAACATTTATAGGAATAATATATACTTCCAGTGTATTTCATGTCTATCTTTCTAATTAGCACAAATGAAACGGATTTTTAATCTTCCTTCCACAAATCAGAGAAAGCGAAAACAAACTATTTAAGTGAAAAAATGGATTTTACACATATAGAAAACAAAACCATGATATATAACTACTGTCAATACTTAATCATTAGCTTTAGAAAATAAAGAAGTTCAAAATAATGTTCACAAAGCAGCTCAGTGACCTGAGTTCCACATATGTCAATTCCCCTGCTTCAATACCCTACCATTTAATAGTCCCCACCTCACAATATACATATGACTGGTTCAAAGGGGAAAAAAGACCAAAGATAAATATGCTCAAACTACAAAATATACTCATAAATCGTTAATTAAAACATTAGCACACGAACAATTCTAATTCTGCCTAAGACCAGTTCACAGTAAATCTAAAGAGAAAATTTGTAGCAGGAACCTTAGAAGGTATTATTAATAAAATCAAACCTGAGGCCAGTTATTGGGGTGAATGCTAGAAGATCAGAGAAGCAGAACAAGCCACAGCTACCTCACCTTGCCAATTCCTCAGCTGATCCTGTTTCCTCAGACTGGATGCCTCTGAGTCCTCATCCAGAATGAATCTCAGCTGAACTGCTGCTCGAAAGCCTGAAAGCTTAATGAGCCAAATGCTGCTAGTTTCTGGTCCTCACGCCTTATATACCTTTCTGCTTTCTACCATCACTCTCTGGGATTAAAGGCTCGCTTTCTGGGATTAAAGGGCGTGAGTCCATGCTTGGCTGTTTCCTTGAACAGATGGATTTCTGCCTCTGGAATGCTAGGATTAAAGGCGTGTGCTACCACTGCCTATCCTCTATGTTTAATATTGTGGCTATTCTGTCTCTGACCCCAGATAAGTTTATTAGGGTGCACAATATTTTGGGGAACACAATACCACCACAAAAATTCATTAAAGGCATCTTTTTGAACCACTGATTACCACTCATTTTAAACTTAGGAAGACAAAAATTACATTCTCTAAGAACTTTTAAGGATTTTATAAACAAGATCATATGTAAAGATTTGAACCATCCTAAAAGTGAAAAAAAAAAACCCATAAAGATACTTAAAAGTACATTTTTCTGCCAAAAATCTCAAAAAGTCTATGAAGCCTTGCAAATGTTGTTTGTTTGTTTGTTTTTGTTTTTTCAAGACAAGGTTTCTCTGTGTAACTTTGGAGCTTGTCCTGGAACTCACTCTGTAGCCTTGGCTGGCCTCAAACTCACAGAGATCTGCCTGGCTCTGCCTCTAGAGTGCTGGGATTAAAAGTGTGTGCCACCACCGCCCGGCCTTGCAAATGTTTTAACTCACCAACACTTAGCACCTAAGTAAGTGGGTTTCTGTCTATTTACAGTTTCAAATAAAGATCAGCACCTATTCTATAGGTGCCCACCACACAATTCTAAGGGCTAAAGACAAAAGATGGAGTCAAGTATGGGCATTGTAAATAGACTGCCATTTCATTTCTTAGTCTTTGTACTCCTCATTTACTCTATGAGAATAAAAATGATTCAACCATCCCAACGTTTACTACATTGAATTGAGCTGAGAGCTGGCCAAAGGGGAGACATTTTAGTCACTAGTTAGCCGAACTGCCTCCTGGGCTGTGGTGGTTCTTGGGAGAAGCAGCTCTGCAAACGCTGCTGGCATCTTTTACCAAGAGGCTGTGTAACTATCTGAAGACTACGGCTACTAGGCCACTATTTATATTAATTTTTCCAGTCATAATCTTTAGCTGAACCAGTTTTCATTTTTATAGAAATTAACCTGTCAACCTGTACTTAACAAAGTATGGGGGAGGGGCATCTATTGCCTTTTTTTTTTTTGAAATAAGAGTTCACCTACCTGCTGTGGGATGTTCTGTATGGCAAATGTGTTGCTAATAAAACACTGATTGGCTAGTGGCTAGGCAGGAAGTATAGGCGGGACTAACAGAGAGAATTAAAAAGAACAGGAAGGCGGAGGGAGTCTCTGCCAGCCACGGCCAGGACAAGCAGCATGTAAAGATGCCGGTAAGGCACGAGCCATGTGGCAAGGTATAGATTTATGGAAGTGGATTAATTTAAGATATAAGAACAGTTAGCAAGAAGCCTGCCACGGCCATACAGTTTGTAAGCAATATAAGTCTCTGTGTTTACTTGGTTGGGTTTGAGCGGCTGTGAGACTGGCAGGTGAGAGAGATTTGTCCTGACTGTGGGCCAGGCAGGAAAACTCAAGCCACACCTACCCACTGTCCAAAATAGCTCTTAGCTGAAGAAAAACAGTTCAAAAACCAATACTTCTTTTCAAATGGCTCATAGCTACGGTCTGTTGTGTTGGGGACTCAGGAGAGGAGAACTCCCTGTTCTTGTTTTTGTTTGTTTCGAGACAGGGTCTCACTGTGTAGCTCTAACTGTCCTGGAACTATGTAGACCAGGCTAACCTTGAACTCACAGTGATCCACTTGCTTCTGCCTCTTAAGGGTTGGGATTAAAGTTGTGCACCACCACCGCCCGGCTTCCCCGTCCTTCTTTTAACTTAGCAACAGACCATTTACTCATGGTCCTGTAACTCAGCAACCTCGTTATGGGCTTAATTTACTCATATTTATACTTGTTAAAAATGCAAAACCTGGGGTTGAGGATTTAGCTCAGTGGTAGAGTGCTTGCCTAGCAAGCGTAAGGCCCTGGGTTTGTCCTCAGCTCCAGAAAAAAAAAAAAAAAAGCAAAACCTGCTTAAGAGTTGTGAAGAGTGTGTGAGATTTTTATTATGAACTCAGACTAAAGACAAAGTCAATTGTACTTACCTACAGAACACCAAAAGAGGAAGAAATTTTGGCTTAATATCTTATTGGGACTTCAAATAGTCTATGTTTAGGCTTTTGAATGCATGAGGTCGTCAAGCATACACATTTACTTTTATTAAATACTGTGGTATTTGTGGAGAATTAAATTTTCAACTTAATTTTTAAAATGGCTTTATTATTTTAACACTTTTAAACCATCACTTGAAGATCTTGCTGTACAGAAGACACTATCCTGGGCACTACTGCCAGTAAACAGACGCCTAATAAAACATCTCTGCTCAAACAGATGTTTGTATGAAAATGAATATATGTAATGTTGAGTCACTCCCAAGTTAAAATTTCAGAAGTTATCCAATTAAAATTCAGGAACTGTTCACCTTTAGTTCCAGCCCCAGCACTGGAAAGGCAGAAGTGGGCAGATCTGTGTGTTCAAGGCCAGCATGTTCTATATAGTGAGTTTCAGTCCAGACAGAACTATACAGGGAAACTCCATCTCAAAAATATGTATCTCCCAGACTATATTAGGAGTGCTTTGATAGAACTAAGGTCATTTCTTACTGAGCAACCAAGAATAGAAATAACTGGTCACCTAGCTTTCTCGGAGAGGCATTTTGTATGAGCTCCTATTTTGTGCACAGCTCCACTTCTTGTGTTCACTCTGTAGTACACACACGTGACTTTGACCTACTTCTGGCTACACACTCTGGATTCACCTATTTTTGGTTACCTGCTTTCTGTTCTTAAAAATCAGTCTTACACTGTAATATGTCTTCATTCTAGAAATAACTTAACTTACTTACAATGTTTAGACTCAGCTGCTGTACTGTAATTTACCTTTTATTTGTAGGTTACACTTCTGATTTTGCATCCTATCAACTTGCCTTTACATGCTCTAGCTCTGGTTTCTGTTTCTGAATTATGTCTTTAATTCTGTTCTTCTGAAGAATCGAGGCTTCCTTGCAACCAATTTTCCTAAGCACTGGTCTGTTAGTTTTATCACTGGTTCAAACCATCTCCTTCACTTGAATTGTGATAACCAACACTCACCCACCTTATTTTAAAATAGTCATCATATAATTTTTATCTACTTTATTGCTTTGCCCCACCTTTTTAAATTTTAATTCTTAGACAGATCCTCCCTGTGGGGCCCAGGCTAGCCTCAAATTCATATTATTCCATTATTCCTGCGAATGCTGAACTTACAGGCACGTGCTACCATGCCTAGCATAGTCTGGCACATTATAAAAAACAGGGCAAGGGAAATGACTCAGTGGTTAGAGCGTCAGAATCGGAGTTCAGAATCCAAATGCATGCTGGGTGGCTGGGTGGCCCACCTATAATCTCAGCCTCAGGAGGCAGAGGCAGGGGATCTCCAGAGGGAATTGGCTGAATGAATAAGGTATAGAAGGTAACTAGGATGATTCTCAATATCCACGTCTGGCCTCTACACTCACACGTGTGTACCCACACACACATGTGCCCATACCCAAGCAAACAAACAAGCATACACATGTGTATGCCACATACACAAAGAAAAAACAGACAAAAACCAAACAAACAAAAACAACCTGCACAGTTAGCAGAGACAGATGGAGATGAAGCACAGGACTGCCATCTTCCTGGGAGGCTGCCTTGTTCAGACCGACTGCTCTGAGGTAGAGGTGACCATTACCATACAAACCTCTCCACAAGTATTACTGGAACTTGTTCACCAAGGAACCAGCTAAAACACACACTCAAAAGGATGCTATGTTCTTATAAGAAAGAGAGCAAGACTGAGGAAGAATCACTAGAGAATAAATCAACAAAATAGAAGAATGAACAAATCAAAAGCTGGTCTTTTACTAAGAAAATTTATGAGATACAAATGATGACTGATGAAAGAGTTAAAAAATACTATCATGAATAGTTTTGTTAACAAATCTGAAAATCTGGGAAGTATAAAGAACTCAGACTAAAAAAGAAGAAAAAAAGCATTCTTTCCTACAGCCCTAAACCCTGACAGTTTTTTAAAAAATAATTTAATTAATTTTATTTTATGTGCATTGGTGTGAAGGTGTCAGATCCCCTGGAACTGGAGTTACAGACAGTTGTGAGCTGCCATGTGGGTGCTGGGAATCGAACACAGGTCCTCTGGAAGAGCAGCCAGTGCTCTTAACTGCTGAGCCATTTCTCCAGCCCTGACAGCTTTATAGATTTCTATTACATTTTCAAGGGTCAAACGATCCCCATTTTGTCTGTGTGCACGTACACAGTGTATGCACACATATGTGGGTGTGTATGGAGGCCAGGCACTCACTTCAGGTGCAGGCCTCTGTCACTCTCCACCTTGGTTTCTGAGATGGGGCTCTCGGAAGCTGGCACCCACTGATAGGCTACATAGCTGGTTAGCAAGCTCCAGAATCTGCTCATACCCAGTTCCCCACTCAGGCTACAGACCTGGGCTTCCACGTGGGTGCTGGGGACCCCAGTTTATGTCCTATGCTTGAGGCAGGCACTTTACCGACTGAGCTATGTCCCCAGCCCTCTCTATTTTTTTTAGATTTATTTATGTTTATGGGTGTTTGAATGAATGAATGTCTGTGTACCAAGTGTGTGCTTGGTGCCCTGATCTCCTGGAACTGAAATTATAGACAGTTGTGAGCTACTGTGTGGGTTCAGGGCTCTGAACCCCAGTCCTGTGAAGAACAGCCAGTGCTCTAAACCACCAAGCCTCTTTCTAGCCCAGACATACTAGAAAGCAAGGTGTAGGAGAACAAACTAGCTTTTTGTCAGACTAATTTTT
The DNA here is from genome assembly GCA_902168405.1 of Peromyscus aztecus. Classification (NCBI taxonomy): domain Eukaryota; kingdom Metazoa; phylum Chordata; class Mammalia; order Rodentia; family Cricetidae; genus Peromyscus; species Peromyscus aztecus. The sequence goes on from CABHPQ010135892.1 coordinate 18,884, forward strand.
TTTTAAAACTAAAAATAGGAATAAGAACAGATAACTAACTACTCTGCATTTTCTTACAGTCAACATCTATATGCCATCATTTTATCCCAGGACCAATAGCATTAACTATATGTTCTTACTTTTCTGTATATCTGATGTTCCAGGAAGACTGCTCCTCTCAAGGCTAGCAAATTCTTAAAGGATGGCCCATAAGCACATATCAACTACAATCACAACCCGAACTCTGAACCAGCTCCTTCAGCAGGCTCTTACATTCCAGGAAGCAATAACAGGCTGAGGCCAGATGAGGTAGAGCAATTGCCCAGAGCCCACTCTGTCCAAATTTGCCAACTGTAACTATTTCCACCACTTAGTCTTACATTTTTCATGTACAGCACAATTAAAGACTCTGGACCATTCCTGGACAGTGGTGGCGCACGCCTTTAATCCCAGCACTCAGGAGGCAGAGGCGGGCTGATCTCTATGAGTTCAAGGCCAACCTGGTCTACAGAGCTAGTTCCAGAAGAGCAAAGGTTACACAGAGAAACCCTGACTCAAAAAACAGGCCTCTGGACCACACTTTCTCCTAGCTCTTTCTGCCTCTAGATCAAAACTGGTGTTTCAGCCAGATGCAGGAGGGGAATCACTGGTTTCTAGGTCAGCCTGGACTACCTAAAGCAGGTTTTCAATGGTCGTATATCAGATATTTGCATTATAATTCATAACAGTAGAACAATTACATTTATGAAGTAGCAATGAAAATAATTTTATGGTTGGGGGTTACCACAACATGAGGCACTATATTAAAGGGTCACAGTGTTAGGAAAGTTGATGACCACTGACCTAAAGAGACCCTGTCTCAAAAATATACAACCCAACCTTGGTACTTCCACATGTGGCTCTACATGGAGTAGTGTGTCTACCTCTCTCAGTAATATAACTAATAATCAACTGTCAATAGCATCAACTTCATGTCACCAGTGTCCTCCATAAATTAAAACCCACAGGTACATTTGAAGACTATAATCTCTCAGTGTGTGAGCACATATATGTATCTGAATTAATTCTATTCATATATTAAAAATAATCCATTTGGGGGCAGGAGAGAGGGCTCAGCATTGTTATGAGTGCATACTGGTGTTACAGATGACTCCAGTTCAGTCCCTAGAACCCACACTGGGCAACTCAAAACTGCCTGCAATTCCAGTTCCAGGGATTTTACACCCTCTTCTGAACTAAAGCACTTGCACTCATGTGCATACACCCCAGTGTGTTCACATACACAGACACATAGTTAAAAATAAAAATTAAAAAAAAAATAAGTCTTATTCAAAAAGGACTAGATCAGAAATGAGTGGTTTGATATTTGGATAGGTAATAAAAAAAATCACATGAACAGAAGAAAATAGCATCATTCTTATTTCATTAGGTTTCACAAACGCATTTGATATCTATTAATTTATAAAATATAATGTGTAGGGATAATAAGATACTTCAATGGGTTAAGGCACTTGCTACCAAGCTTGGCAATCTGAGTTTGATCCCTGGGGCCCACAATGTAGAGTGACTCCTAACCTTTTTTCTCTGACCTCCACACCCATGGCATTGCATGTATCTACACACATAACACAAAATAAATATATCAATAATCAATTAATAAAGGGGGCTGGAGAAATGGCTCAGCAATTAAGCTCACTTGCTGCTCTTCCATAAGACTTGGGTTTAGTTTCTAGAGTCCACACGGTGGCTCACAACCTCCTTTACCTCTAGTTGCAGGGGATCTGATACTCTCTTCTGGCCTCTACAGGCACCAGGCACACATGCAATACACATACACAGGCACACATTCATATATACAAAATAAAAATTAAAAAAAATCTTTAGGGCTGGAGAGATGGCTCAGAGGTTAAGAGCACTGACTGCTCTTCCAGAGGTCCTGAGTTCAATTCCTAGCAACCACATGGTGGCTCACAACCATGTGTAATGAGATCTGGTGCCCTCTTCTGGCCTGCAGTCATACATGCTGTATACATAATAAATAAATAAAAATCTTTAAAAAAAAAAATCTTTAAAAAAATTTTGTCATGGGCTGGAGAGGTGGCTCAGCAGCTAAGATCACAGAGGATCTGGATTCAATTCTCAGCATCTACACAGTGGCTCACAACTCTTAACTCCAGTCTCAGGGGATCCAATGCCTTCTTCTGGCCTCTGAAGGCACTATATGCACATGGTACACAGACATACATGCAGGCAGGACACTCATACACATATAAAAAAAAGTCAGTAAACTGTAAATAGAAGAAAATGTCTTTAATTTGATAAAGTTTATGTACTAGAAGACAAAAATAAATGTCAAACAATGAGAAAACATTAGAAGCTCCTACACCTGGATATATATCCCCAAAGAAACTTGTACACGTTATACTGGGAAATGCACATGATTTTTCCCCCCCTCAAAGCACCACTGTAACAGCAGGAAACTCAAGGTAATTTAAGTTTTTACTCTCAAATGGGTAAAATAGTCAATATGTGTATTTTAGTTAGATATGGTCTTAACTAAAAATAATGAGATCTATAATTCAAACTCTCAAATACCACAAGGGTGTTTGGGATATGGCTAAGTGGTAGAAGACTTGCCTAACATGCATGAGGTCCTGGGTTTAATCTCTAATACAACGAATGAAATAAATGTAAAGACTACCAGTTGGACATGGTGGCACACGCCTTTAATGCCAGCACTAGGGTGGCAGAGGCAGGGGGATCTCTGGGTTCCAGGGCTACACAGAGAAATCCTGTCTTAAAAAATATAAAAAAACAAAAACAAACAAAAAAAACCCAAAACGAAACAAAACAAAACAAACAAATTACCTAGACAAAAATAGAAATAATAAATTATCTATCGATCAGAGCATGGTATGTTTAAAGAAGAAAGCAAGAGAGGATAAGGGATGTGGTAGATAGGGAACTAACAGATAACTCAGGACAAGAGTCACATGCAGGCTAATGACTTAGTGTGCCTTGAAATGACAGCTGTTAGTAACTACTCAGAAGTCTGCTGTTTGTGTAATGGCTCTTGCTTTGTTGAAGCAATATAGTTCAGAAACCAGACAGACGTCTCTACATATTGCATGTGCTAATGTCATGAGGATGCAGATCTGAACTTACTACTTTACCTGCTGTGTATGATAATATCTCTGAGATAAAAAGCATTGGCAAAATGTGAGTAGCATAAAGGGAATGTATAAGGCCAGTTTTGGATTGCTCATAATAAAAACAGTACAGTTCTCTAACATATATAGTGTAAGATCCCGATTAAAGGAAAAAAAAACTCAACATATTTTCTATACCTCATGTTTATATCAACCAAAATTAGTAACAGAAAAAATAAGTATTTATACATTTAATGAATGGTATCTCTTCCTACTTTAACTTACCAATAAGATAAAAATTCTGTATGTTTTTTTCAGTTAGAAACACACTTATTTTCAAAAGCATCAATATAAACCATGTTTGCAACAGTTAGCACACTCAGAAGAAGAGTCAAAGGTCTTATTACCCTTCCTATGCGAGCCCAATTTTAATGAAATACACTTGGCAATGTATTTCTCTTTTTAAAGACAAGAAATAGCTTAGGACCCCATAGATAATAGCAATGACCAAGTCAGGTGTGCAGTGTGCCCAGGACAGACTTTATTAGAGTTCTGTTATAAATACACAGTCTCTTGACACTAAAGATGTAGTTCTTGCAGATAAAGCCGGGAGGCAGGAAATGAATCTCCTCCCAAATGCTGCTTCTTATCTTTAAAGTAACCTCAAATTATTACTAAACTAATAAAGTAATTTTGTTTCAGAAAGTGATCTGATCTATTTTATTTTGAGCTTCTGATAAGTCCCAGAGTGAGATGTGGGATTATTAGTTTCTGTCTGACTGTAAACACTGAGACATGTCATAAAAATAAAGGAAAAGCTCTTTAAAAATGATTTTTATGGTACAGCTGAAATAAGTGGTATCAAAGCCTGTCAGTATAGTATATGAAGATGTATACAGTTTTGGACAAATAAAAAAACTAATTTTGTTATTTTACTCTGCAAATTTAGAGGTAAAAATTTTACTGGCTTCTAATTAAAAATTGTCAGTTAAATAGGATAAGCAAGAAAGAGGCAATTACCTAATAAAACAGTAATAATTCCAAAAAGTAACTATGAATGTTAGTGACTTATTTGTGAAAATTTTTTAACATAATGCCTCCTGGCTAATAGCTACAGCCCAAACTGGAGATTAAACTGCATTAAACGGCCACAAAAAAGACAGGCTACTAAATATTACCATCAAACACAAAGTAGGATGGAACCAGCCCAGGAAACATTCAAACAACTAGTGATTAATGATGGTGATGCCTGCATACAGAGAAGGTCCTTCTGTATAACACACACAACTTACTACACTTCTACCACGTGTCAGGCACCAAGCTGGGCCCTCAAGATAAACTATTTTTATCTTTAAAACACTTTAAATAGATGATATCACAGGGTCAGGCTTTGGAGACAAGGTTTTGTAGTGTATCCCAGGCTCCCTCTACCTTGGCCTCTGTAGTGCTGGTTTAGAGCTGTGCACCATGGTGGAAACAGAGACTAAGAGAAATGAAACAATCACCTACAATACCAAAGCTAGAAAAGCCAAGTTCAAACTCTGCTACAAACTATAAATTAATATGCCCTGCAGCCTCATCTTCTCCCTGACCCCTAGAAATGACACAAGAAATCCACACTCATGCTGGAAAGTAAGAGTTACCCTCCATACCCGAAACACAAAGACAGAAGGCAAGGAAGGAATCAAACTACCCACAGTGACTGGGTGCAAAAAAAGGTGGGAGTGGCTCCGAGGGCTGGTATTTTGAATCAAGAAACATGAATAGCAGAAGACAAATTAATCAGGGGTTTCACATTAAAAGCAGCAATGGAGGTGTGGACTTTTACATATTGCCTTCTTTGGGAAAGGCAAGTAACAGACTTCATTTCTGCTCTTAGTTGGAAATAACACAGGAGCACAGACTGATCAGATGCTTGGCTTGGGAACACAGGAGGAACTGGAATTCTGTCTAGTTTGCAGCATGCCACTGCCCTAGACAAGTGGCTAACTCAATAGTAGAACACCAAAATGTATCTAACATGAATTTGAGAAGGACTGAATAGGATGGAGGTAAGAAATACTTCAAGTAAAAGAAAAAAACAGTCTTCAAGAGCAAGACGTTCAAACTGCTAAAGTAAAAAGGTCACCAAGTGCTGGGCCTAGACACCTTAGGGCAGCGGTTCTCAACCCGTGAATGGAGAACTCTTTGATGGATGGTTCAACAACCCTTTCACAGGGGCCACCTAAGACCATTGGAAAACACAGAGATTTACATTATGATTCATAATAGTATCAAAATTACAGTTATGAAGTAGCAATGAAAAGAATTTTATGACTGGGCAATCACCACAGCATTAGGAAGGCTGAGAACCACTGCTCCAACAGAATGCAATTCCTCTCAAGCCCTTTTTACACTCCTTAAATTACTGGGAATATAAAGACCTTTTTCCTACATAGACAGGTTTACCATGTTAGGAACTGAATCCTCCAGGTGACAAGACAACTCAGTGCGTAGAGGTGCTCACTGCCAAGTCTGGAAACTGAATTTAATTCCAGAATCCATGTAGAGAGCACCAAACTCCTGAGAGTTGTCCTCTGATCTCACAAGCACCCCAGCACACATGCACACACTAAATGAAATTTAAAATTGTTTAAATATACTTCAAAGAAATTAAAATTAATAAGGGCTGGATATGGTTGTATAACTTTAATCCCAGCACTCAGAAGGAGGAGGCAGGAGGACTGCATGTTCCTCAAGATTCTGTAACCCTCCAAAAGACTATTAGTTAAAAGAAAGAAAGAAGTCAGGGGTGATAACAAAGTACCCAGGAGGTAGAGGCAGGAGAATCATTCTTGGCTACATAGTGCAAGGCCAACCTGAACTATATATGAAATCCTGCTACAAAAAACCAAAAAGAGTGGGGGCTAGAGAGATGGCTTAATGGTTAAGAGCACTGAGTACTCTTCCAGAGAAGCCAGGTTCAATTTCCAGCACCCACATGGTGGCTTAAAACCATCTATAACTTAATTCCAGGGGATCAGTACATAGATATACGTGCACATAAAATAAAATATGTATTTTTAAAATTTATTTATTGGTTTTTCGAGACAGAGTTTCTCCATGTAGTTTTGGTACCTGTCCTGGATCTCCCTCTGTAGACCAGGCTGGCCTCGAACTCACAGAGATCCACCTGGGTCTGCCTCCCAAGCGCTGGGATTAAAGGCATATGCCACTGCCACTCAGATTTATTTATTTATTCTGTATACGGTGTTCTGCCTGCATGTATACCTGCAGGTCAGAGGAGGGCACCAGATCTCATTATAGGTGGTCATGAGCCACCATGTGGTGGTTGGGAATTGAACTCAGGACCTGGGGAAGAACAGCCAGTGCCCTTAACCGCTGAGCCATCTCTCCAGCCTCTAATAAATTTTAAAAATTGTAAAAGATGCATTTTATGTTACATTTTGCAATTTAAAAACAGGTGTACATATATACCAAGACCAAGTGAGGTTTATGTTACTATTTAAAAGAGTGGTCTCACTTTAAGAAAATTTATCAATGTAATCCATAATAGTAACAGATACTAGAAAAAAGAAAACAGCTAACAAAGCTTAATCTAACGCTTAATACATTTTTTTTTTTTTTTTGGCTGTCTTGGAACTCACAGAGACCCGCCAGCCTCTGCCTCCTGATTAAAGGCGTGTGCCACCACCATCTGGCTTCCTTTCGTGTGTGTGTGTGTGTGTGTGTGTGTGTGTGTGATTTCTATTTTTAAGTGAAAATAGAAACAAAGTTCCAATACACTCCAGTGGATCTTGAAGGCCATATAAATATACAACTGAGGCATAATATCAGTAAAGACCCCCCCCCCCCCCCCACAGTCCTAAGGATTTTGCAACTGCCCTTGAAGCTATACAAGAGTAAAGACTAGGGCAGAGCTGTTAACTGTAGGCCTGAGGTAATGCAGGCATGATACAACATGAACATAACCCACTTTGTCATAAAGTCTGGGACACTTAACTAGTTCCAAATGTTTAAGTAAATCTCTTATCAAATCATTAGCTGTCAACTAATTTAACTGACTTCAATGGCAACACAAAAAAGATAAATCTTATAGAATTAGTTCAGAAAAGTTACTATACAAAATGGCTAGGGATGCAGCTCAGGAGTAGTATATTCTTTGCACATGCAAGGCTCTGGGTCTAATTATCAGCAACACTAAAAATGTGTAATAATAATTAAACATTTTTAAAAAGCATGGGGCTGGGGAGAGATGGCTCAGTGGTTAAGAGCTCTGGTTGCTCTTCCAGAGGACCTGGTTCAGTTCTCAGCACCCACATGGCAGCTCACACCTAACTCCAGTTTCAGGGGATCTGACACCCTCACACAGACATACATGCTGGGAAAACACCAATGTACATGAAATAAAAATAAGTAAAATTTTTAAAAAAAGCAAACAAATTGAGACTCGTTGTTGCTGCTACATTATATGACCTTAATCTCCAGTTTTCAGGCAAAAACAAAGGACACATGTAATGAACAAGATATGCCTGAAGACCTGAAAGAACCCATTTCTAAAGAACTAAAGTAAGAGCACAGTGTCTCATCAGACAGACCAAAGTATCTCCAAAATCAGACATAGAAATGACTAGAAGGAAGGAGGGAGGGAGGGCAGCAGAGAAGGAAGGAAGGAAGGAAGGAAGGAGAAAAAGGGAGGGAGAGCGGAAACTCTGGAGTTGAAAATACAAACACTACATTGCATACTAATTTCAGAAGGGACAAACAATTTAAAAATTTGCCCAACATGAGTCAATTTGGTCAAAAGCACACAGATACAAACAAGACTCACAAAGTAATTTTATTTATCTATAAAACTTAAGATTAATAGCACTTTCTTCCTAGGAAAAGGAATTCCTAGTTCATCATCTTCAATATTTGCCCTCTCAGGCACTTCGTGTAGCTAGGATTCTCTTGTCATCTTGCCCTCTTTAAAAACCTCACTTCGTGTAGTGCTGTGGGATGTTCTGTATGGCAAATGTGTTGCTAATAAAACACTGATTGGCCAGTGGCTAGGCAGGAAGTATAGGTGGAACTAACAGAGAGAATTAAAAGAACAGGAAGGCGGAGGGAGTCTCTGCCAGCCACGGCCAGGACAAGCAGCATGTAAAGATGCCGGTAAGGCACGAGCCATATGGCAAGGTATAGATTTATAGAAATAGATTAATTTAAGATATAAGGACAGTTAGCAAGAAGCCTGCCACGGCCATACAGTTTGTAAGCAATAGAAGTCTCTGTGTTTACTTGGTTGGGTCTGAGCCGCTGTGGGACTGGCAGGTGAAAGAGATTTATCCTGACCGTGGGCCAGGCAGGAAAACTCTAGCTACAGTATAGAGCATCCTATTCTCTCTTTTTCGTATGCTTTCTTCTCAATGCTGAACAAGAGATGATTTTTAGCAAAATCTCAGAATTACTTTAAACACCTCACTGTCTATGTTGCTACTTAAATACATCCAGCATCATGTATTTACTAGGGATTTAGTAGTACATAAGAAAATATAACACTATTAGCTGCCATTACAATAATCCAAATTTCCTGGTATTTTCATAAATAACATGCTTTCTCTCTATAAAAGTTGTCATTTATTTGAACTATACAAAACTACATGCAGAGTAATATGAAATTACCTTATTATAAATGATGAAAAGCCACAGTTACAATATTAATTTGACTCTATCATAATGCTCAGCTAGATTCAAATTTTTACTTTGTCGTATCATTGACTAGCTGAACAGGCTTCAAACCAAAATGAAATTAGTTTTTCGTTAGAAATCAGAAATGCAGGTTTTTGATAATTTACAAATTTTAGAAATCTAGTTTTTGTCTCCTGACCAATTGCACAGCTAAGCAAGTATTCTACCACCAAGTTACACCCCAGTCTCCATCAGCTCACTGTTATACAACATCTCATACAGCCCAGGCTGGTCTTTAATTTTGTTGTTTAGCTGGGGTGGCTTTGAACTTCTGACCCTTCTACCTTCACTTTCCCTAGTGCTGGGATACAGGCTTGTGCCACAATGCTTGGCTATAGTTCTTACATCTAGTACAATTAAGTATCTGTAGTCTTAATTATTTGTAAAATCTATTCTTATATTCTATTCCTCCTCCAGTTTACACCGGGTTTTGGTGTTTCTTAGTTATTCAGTGCTTCACATCTTGGTGAAAATGCTGAATGAGTAAAGGACTACACTATGGCTTCTGAGTGACTTTATATGTGAGACACATACACAGAGATCCGAACTCCGGTCCTCATGATTGCAGAGCTAGCTTTATTGACGACTGAGACATCTCTTCAGCCCACTAGTGCAATTCTATTGTGTAAACAGTGGCTGGATCTGGCCAACAGCCTATCACTTGTGCCTCCTTCCTGGTCTGTATGACTTCTCTGTCTCCCTCCTCCTGCCAGCCCTCTTCTGTTTTTGACATAGTAGACTCTGAACTTGTGATCGCCCTGCCTCAGCTTCCTGTACTGCAAGCAGTATTACAAGTGGTATCACCATAGCTGGCCTGTATGGTTCTTTTCAGAAGTCCCCAAGACAACAAATACATCATGTGTCACAACATAATTCATGGCTAATAGAATAAAACCATGTTAGAAGACAGATTAAACATGAAACTTCATTTTAGATGTTTATCCATGGTAAGTGCTTGCTTATTTTACTGAGCTCAGTGAATTTTCCTTTCAATCTTATCAATTAAATGCTTATTTCTAAGCAAAAATGTACACATGAGATCCAGTTTTACAGTGTAATTTAGCTACATACAGCTGAAAATTGTTGTTTTAGAATCGAAACAAAACTTTGAACTAATGTTAAGTTAAACCAGAAAGCTAAAGTTCATTATCTTAGATACAGAGAGAGAGAGAGAGAGAGAGAGAGAGCGAGAGCGAGCGCGAGCGAGCTCTGAGGGATGTGGATAAGGACTGCTGAGTCTTGCTGGTTTCTAGTCCAGCTGAGAAAGCCCAAGCCTGAGGTTCAGGCAGAGACCCTGTCTCAAAAAATAAATGGCTAGTGACAGAAGAGGGCATTTGACAGCTTCTGGCCTCCACCCACATGCAGGTGTGTGCAATGGGAAAAATCAAAGAGTATCTCATAAGGAAGTAGCTTTTGCTCTCAATTCTGAAGGGTGGCTATAGTATGGACATGTAGAGACGTATGCAGAAAACTTTCATTATGAAGAAAAACAGAGGTATAAGAAAAACATGGCCGTGCACTTTCCATGGAAACAAAGTTAGGTGAAAAACAAGCATTTGAAGGCCAAAGCATTAAATTCAATTAGATTCAAGAAGTGAGAAGTAATAAAATGATTAGAACTGTGCTTTGCAAACATCAGACTGACTGACAACAGCATTTAAAATAAATATAAAAAGAAAGAAGTTAGGAAACTATTTAAAAAGCTATTAAAATAATCAAAAAGATAGGCATAAAAGGGTGGTAATCAAAGGACTGGAAGAGAGGATACACTGGGAAAAATCGCAATCAACACATTGGTATGATCAAAAAACCCCAGATGACTGGACAGAACATCAGAATGCTTTCTTATTTAGGGCAAGAACCTCTCACTGCCTTTGCTATCTTCTCCAACAAACCAGTAAATACTCCTAATTAGTTCAGATACTTAAAACAAACAAACAAATGAACAGAAAAACAAGAACACATAAATACCAGTACCAGAATACCACTTTTCTATGGGAAATTAACCCTGGGGCTGGGGAATGACTCAGTAGATAAAGGGATTGTAGTGCAAGTACTAAGGACAGAGTTCAAATCCCAGGATCCTTTCAAAGATAGCTGCAGCAGCCTCACCTGTAACTCCAGTCTCTTATGGCAAGGTGGGCGGCAGAAACAGAACTCCTGGGAGCTGGAGAGCCAGCTGGCCTGGAACACGTGACAGTGAACAACAAACGGCTTGCCCTAAGAAGGGGGCAGACAAGAACCCACACCTCAGCTTGTCCTCTGACCTCCACATAGGTGCCTTTCACAAGATGCACGTGTGCGTGCATAGACATAGGCGCGCGTGCGCGAACACATACATACATACACACACACACACACACACACACACACACACACACACACACACACACAGATAAACAAACAACACTAATCCTGAATATAAGCACTTCAATACCACAGAATTCATGTGCTAGTGCCCCCTCTGCTGGAGCGCTGGAGACAAAGTAAGATCTAAAATTTGGGATCTTTGTTTCTGATGAGCTGTCAAGAAAACAAACAAGCCGTGTGGTGGCAGCGCACGCCTTTGATCCCAGCACTCAAGAGGCAGAGGCAGGCGGATCTCTGTGAGTTTGAGGCCAGCCTGGGCTACAGAGTGAGTCCCAGGAAAGGTGCAAAGCTACACAGAGAAACCCTGTCTCAGAAAAAAAAAAAAAAGAAAGAAAGAAAGAAAGAAAAGAAAACAAACTGAAAAGCAAGAGCTCTGCTCTGCAGTAGCTTTTCCCCAGCTGTATCTAGTGCTCTTCTAAGGAGGGGTCCATAAAGTCTGTTTATATGTGTACGAGTACTCTGGAGAATTTGATGGCTGTTTAAACAGCTGGTTATGAAAAAAGAGGTTTTAACATTATTTAGACTTCACAAATATTTAAGCAATCTACTTCTCAGTACAAAGATAAACTGGAATGAAGCTGATAGATGTTTTAATAGGCAAGTAGACTATGGTGAGGAACAGTTTTACACCCTGTTCATTAAGAATTAGACTGTAATTCCCTTGAAAATTGCTGCGGGGGAGGTTCCACCAATGGAAGACCAAGGGTAAGAAGATGCCAGGGTTAGTCTCTGTCTTTCTCCCTACCTAAAATGCAATCTCTACACTGGTTTCAGATTCTTCTAGGATCGAGATAATCCCAGTTCCCACCAGGTAATCCAAGGCCATCATATGCCTCCACTTATCTCTACCTGGCTTCTTCCTACTGCTGCTCTCTGGTCACCTCACCATTTCCTATTTGGCTTCTTAGGTCTTCTGTAAGTCACATGACCAAAGTTCCCTTTTGGAAGGGAAGGGGGAAGAAAGCTAGAGCAAAATGGTCCAGGAATATCTCTTTTGACTCTGGGGTACCCTGGTTCGATGCCACCACCCTTGTTTCACAACAGAAAAGAAAGAACAATAGCACCATTGAAGTTTCATGTTGCTTTTCTTTGTAAAGCATGCCAGGATAATTTAATGTAAAAAGGAATGATAAACTACCCAAGCTTTCTGTAGACTCCACAGTAAATTATTTTAAAGAATGATTTGTGTTTTAAAAGAAGCCACAGGCCAGGTGGTAGTGGTGCAAACCTTTAATCTCAGAACTTGGGAGGCAAAGCCAGGCGGATCTCTGTGAGTTCCAGGCTGCCTGGTCTACATAGCGAGATCCAGGACAGGCACCAAAAGCTACACAGAGAAACCCTGTCTCGAAAACAAACAAACAAACAAACAAAACCAAGCCACAGGAATGCCAGACAATTTCATAGTCTTTTTTCAACAAATGGTGTTGGAAGAACTGCATAGCTACATGCCAAAGAATGAAATTCAATCACTACTTCAGACCACAAACAAAAACTAACACAAAATTGACCGAAGACTTACGTTTAAGAGATAAAACCACAGAACTGTGGCCTTCAATAGGTAATGTTTTTTTTGATATATGGCACCAAAGCACTAGCAACAAAAGAAAAGAAATGCCTTCCTCGAAACAACTTTCATCCTTCAGAGCACAATAACAAGAAAATGAAGACAACCCAGGAATGGAAAAACTATTTATAGCTGGGGGTCGGTTGGGGGCGCACACCTTTGATCCCAGCACTTAGGAGGCAGAAGCAATGGATCTGTGAGTTCCAGGCTAGCCTGTCTACAGAGGGAGATCCAGGACAGCCAGAGCTGTTACATAGAGAAACCAACACAAACAAAAACAAAAAAAGAAAAATAAAAAATAGATTTACAAATCATATATCTATGCAAGCAGTTGTAGATAGAACAAAGAACTCTTACAACTCATAAGTGACAACCTAGTATTAAAAATAGGTAATGATATGAACAGACATTTTTCTAACATCACTGGCCATCAGGAAGATGCAAATCAAAAGCACAATAAGGTGACACTAGAAAACTTTGTTAAAAAAGAAAGCTCAGTGAGGTGGCACACACCTTTAATCTCAAAAAAGTGGAGGTGGGGGTAGGGGAGTGTTGGAACCATTACAGAACACTGATGGGAAAGCAAAATGGTGCTGCCACTCTGATAATTCCCCAAAGGTTAATATATAATTATATAAACCGGCTAGCAATTCCATTTCTAAGAATATAGCCAACATAAGTGCAAACACATGCCCATATGAAAACCAGTACACATACAGGTGTTCATAACAGTACTAATCATAATAGCCAGAAACTCATGCCTATCAACTGATATCTAAACAAAATGTACAATGAATTACTATTCAATAATGGAGAGTGGGGCTGGGTAAGACTCCTTGCTGTACAAACATGAGGACCTGAGTTTGGATCTCCAGCACCCACATAAAACTGAGATTAACCCCAGAACTGGGAAGGGTAGACAAGTGGATCTTGGGAGCTCACTAGCTGGGTAGCCTAGCCCA
>CABHPQ010135893.1:0-13567 GCA_902168405.1 Peromyscus aztecus
CTCCTCTCTGGTTTGCTTTTACCCACAATCTATTTGCCCCTTCTCTTAACCAAATGCCCCTTTCTGGCTTCCAGTTGTGCTCCACAAAAGCAAAGATTTGAAGCTGTGATTTATAAATGGGAGAAAACAGAGTTTGTCTGTCTGTGCCTGAGTTGCACCACTCAGTACAAGTCTTCTTTCTGGTTCATTTACCTGCAAATTTCCTTATTTTATTTTCTTTATAGTTGAGTAACATTCCATCGTGTATCTGTACCATATTTTACACTTTAATTGGAATACAATTTTATATCATTTCCTCCCTTCTTTATCCTCCCTCCAACCCTTAACATATCTCCACCTCACTACCTGTCAAATCTATAGACTCTTTTTCTTTGATTATTGTAATATAATATATATATATTATATACATATATATGCCTAAATACATAAATACAATCTGCTGAATCTTCTCCATTCAGTGTGGCATATATATATATATGTTTTCAGAGATGACCACTTTGTATTAGATAACTAATCAGAGGGCTCATCTCTGGGAGAGGTTAAGTTTCCCTCACTTAGCATCACTAGTTGCCTGTAGTTCTTTGTCTAGGAGTGGGACCCCCTTCCACATTAGCCTATCTACTGGTATTACTATTGTTCAGGTCTTGTTTTGGTAGCCATATTGCTGAGGTATCACAGATGTAGCTCCCTTGTCATTTCCAAGTGACACAATTCTCACAGCAGACATCCTGGACCTTTGGCCCTTACAATCTTTCCACATACACACACATACCCATTCCATGGTGTTCTCTAAGCCTGAGGTTCAGAAGTTGTTCGTAGATATATCCATTGAGGATGGGCTCCCTATCATCCATTGCGCATTGGGACCTATTGTGGTTTTCTGTAGTGCTCTCCATTTGCTGGAAAGAGAAGCTTCTTTGATGAGGGCAGAGAGCTGCACGTATCTGTAGGTGTAAGGATAAGTTTTAAAATGCAGTTAGGAAGTGTTCCAGTCTAGTAAAATGGTGATTGCAGGCTCTCTTCTAAGATCTGTGACCTCACTAACTAGGTAGTTGGCTAGGCTTCTAGTACCAGGCATGATTCTCTCCTAGTGAGGGGGCCTTGTGTCCAATTAGACTGCTATTGATTACTGCAATTGGAGAAAATCCAGTTTTCATAAGTAAGCAGTTGTCAGTTGCAGATAGCTCCTGGGTTAGGGATGGGGGCTCGTGTCCACCTCCTCCTCACAGCACTGGAAGGACCTGTGCAGGCCCTGTGCACGCTGCCACTGTCTCTGTGAGTTCATGTGTGTGTCAGTCCTGTTGTGTCAGGAAGACACTTTTTCCTTAGTGTCTTCTCTCCCCACTGGCTCTCACACTCCTGAGATCTGAGGGCAAGGGGCTTGATGGAGACATCCCACTTAGAACTGAGTGTTCCAAGGTCTCTCACTCTCAGCACATTGTCCAGTTGTGGGTCTCTGTGTTGGTTCCCATCTCCTGGCGGTGGCTGAGCAAGACACTGGTAGAGCAGAATGTCATTAGGTGTCATTTTATTGCTATGTTCCTTTAGTAGAACATTAGTACTTGGTTTTCCTCTAGGCTCATGGCCTATATGGTCCCACAGGCTCTTGGCCACCTAAGCAGCATCAAGCGTGGGATTTTCATCTCATGCAGTGGGCCTTGATTCCTATCAGATGATGGTTGGTTACTCCCACAAGCTCTGTGCCACTATTGCACCAGCAAATCACACCAACAGGTCACTACTGTAGACCGAAAAGTTGTAGCTACCTTAGTGCTTAACTTTCTCCTCTGGTAGAATGCAGAGTATCTCCCGGTACCATAAACACTCGTCAGTAGGTGTGAAAGCTCTAGTTAGGCACCAGCTCAACTCCTCTATGTTCATGAGTTGTCTAAGTGTTGTCTTCAGCAATAGGAGCTTACCATTAGTTTGTAGAGAGCAACCCATAGCCTTGGCAATAGCCTGGATGGTTTGGGGGTTTCCATAGGATCCTTTTGGCCAATAATTCAATTAAATATAACCCATTTCTGGCATTGGAGGTTTCACTTGGTAGAAGAAGGAGCATAAGGTAGCTGCTCTGGTTGGAGCATTGTCTCTCTTATTATTTGATGACTCCACTTAGATTTCCTTCATTTTTACGTATTTTAAGAAGCTTCTACTCTAGTACATTCCCATATGACCCCTCAAATGGCCCTTAGTGTTTGTTGTTTCTCCCTAAATCCCCTCCCTATGCCCCGTTCCATCCTCTTCCTCATTTAATCCTCCCGTTCTGCTCGTACTCCTCCCACACCCCCGACCTCATCTCCCCACAACTAGATATTCTATTTCCTGTTCCTAGGGACATCCTTTCCCCTCCCCTAGTCCCTTATTCTACATATAACCTCTGTGGTTATGTGGACTGTAACATGCCTATCTAAGACTTAAAAACTATCCTGTACATATAAGAAAGAGAATATAGGCTATATTGTCTTTTCTAGTCTTGGTTACCTTACTCGGGATGATTGTTTCTAAGTCCATATATTTACCTGCAAATTTCATGATCTCATTTTTTAATAGTGTAAAAGTGCCACATTTTCATTATCTATTCATCTGTTTATGGACAGTTAGGCTGTTTTCAATTTCTGGCTATTGGGAATAGGACAGCAATGAACATGGATTGAGCAAGTATCTCTGTGGTAGGATGCAGAGCCCTTTGAGTTTATGCCCAAAGGTGATATAGCTGAATCTTGAGGTATATCTATCTCAAGCTTCCTGAGGAACTACCACACTGATTCCATGGTGGCTGTATTAAGTTTTCACTCCCTCCAGAAATGGATGAGATTTTTCTCTTACCTCATATCCTCACCAGCATAAGCTATCATTTGTTTTTATTGATCATGGAAATTCTTACTGGTATAAGATAAAATTCCAAAGTAGTTCTGATTTTTATTTCCCTGATGGTTAAAGATGTTGGACATTTCTTTAAGTGTTTCTCAACCATTTGTGTTTCATCTTCTGAGAATTCTCTGTTTAGTTCTGTACCCCATTTTTTAATTGTGACATTTATTTTCTTGATATCCACCTTTTTTAGTTCTTCACTTACTTTTTAGATAGTAGTCCTCTATTGGATGTGTAGTTAGTAAAAAAAAAATCTTTTCCCATTCTGCAGCCTTCCACTTTGTGAAAATTATGGTATCCTTTTCCATATGGAAGCTTTTTAGTTTCATGAAGTCCCATTTATTAGTTGTTGATCTTAGTGCCTGTGCTATGAGTTTTCTGTTCAGAAAAATCTTTTCTTCTGCCAATGAATTCAAGACTATTCCCTACTTTTTCTCCTATCATATTCAGGGTATCTGGTTTTGTGTTAAAATTTTGATCCATTTGGAATTGAGTTTTGTACAGGGTGATGGGTATGGATCTGCTTGGATTCTTCTGCATGCAGCCATCCAGTTTGAGCAGCACTGTTTGTTGAAGATGCTGTCTTTTTTTCTGGTGTGTATTTTTTGCTTCTTTGTCAAAAATCAGCTGTCTATAGGTACGTGAACTTATGACTGGGTCTTCAGTTCAATATCATTGATCAACATGTCTGTTTTTATGACCCTGACCCATTTCTTATTTGGGTCATTTGTTGCTTGTTTTGTTGGTGTTGTTGTTTGTTTGTTTGTTTGTTTTCTTTTCTTTTTGTTTTTGGAGTTCTTTATATATTCTGAATATTAATCCTCTGTCAAATGTATATCTGGCTATGATTCTTACCTACTCTGTAGATTTCTTCTTCATTTAATTTATGGTTTCCTTAGCTGTATAGATGCATTTAGTTTTTAACAACAGGAACAAAAAAGTAACCAATACCCAAGACTCTTTACAATGAACACTTGCAAGTAAAGATGTATAAACTATCAACAGGAGGTTAATCCTTACCTGTTCCTCCTCTCAGAGGGCAGATAGAAAATGATGATTGGAGCTTGCATGATATGCTGATTAGCATTTCCACGTAACTAGGACCTGACAACATCCTGGTTGCTCCTATCTAATACTCTGAAAAGGAAAAAAAAAAAAAAAGATGTATGGACTAAAAGGATATACTGTGTGACTCACTGTGTCACACTACAGCTTCCACAATGAGATTTTCTTTTCTTTTAATTTTTATTTTATTTTATTTTTGAGGGGAGAGGAGGGGTTGCAAGGGCAAATAGCAGATATGAAGGGACAGGGAAAGGAATGGGGTTGGGATGCATGATGTGAAATCCACAAAGAATCAATAAAAAGTTTTTAAAAATACCCTGCTAAAAGAAGCCCAAGGAAACAAGGATTTATCTGCAACCTGCTCTGTCTGGTTTTTGCAGTTACTCCAGATTTTGTCCTGACATCTGAAGATTTGGATCTAACGAGTCTTCAATACAGAAGAGAATATTCAATGTTTGTCTTTCTGGGTCTAATCCCCATTATTCTTAAACATGACATTTTTGTAGCAGACAAAACTCTAAGAAAATATGCCTTTCCATGTATTCTTGATTTGCTTTTAGGCATCTCATATGACCTGAGGTATTCACTATTAAATTTCCTTTCTCCTATATACCTCATACTAAGTTGAAACTTGCAACCCATTTTTATTTGAGATCCAAATCCTTTGGTTAAATTTCCTACAAGCTCTCTTGATGCCTTGCAGAATACAAATGGGGTTTGCAAGTGAGTTTTGGGGATGTGGCTCTAAGGCTCCAGTCAACAAAACAGCCTGACCTTTCCATCTTTGCAATTTGGACATTGTTATATAAACATGACTTTAAGCCTCAAATGATCTGATTTAATGTTTAGCTAGAAAGCTACGATAATCCTGCCTTCTAGTTCCCTGGCATTTAAAATGCCTCTTCACACAAAAGATGTAGGCGTGGTAGGCTAGCCCACCAAGGTCAGGCAGTGTAAACTGGATTAGCTTAGTGGATTTCTTCTCCCAGGAAGCCAGGTCTTGTATAGTTGTTCAACTTGGTTCTCTTTGCCTTTATAGCCTCACTGTCTTAGAACGTATTGTTATCTCTATAATTTGTTCCTAGACAAGAGATCAGTCTCAAACACCTATACCATTGCTGGAGAAATAAGTTTCATAATGATGACCACTGCCTTTCAGATGTTTTCTTTTTACTGAACCGACAATCAGGGAGCCTGTATGGGTCTGACCTACATGCTCTGCATATATGCTACAGTTGTGTAGCTTGAGATTCCTATGGTACTACTACCAGTGGGAACAGGGTAGTAGGCATGTCTCTGTCACATTGTCAGCTCTCTCTGACACTTTTGCCTGTGTCGGGGACCCTTTTCCTCCTATTGAGTTGCCTCATTCAGCCTTAATATGAGAGGATGTGCCTAGGTTTACTATAACTTGATATTCCATGTTTGGTTGATATCCCTGGGAGGCCTGCCCTTTTTTGAAGAGAAAGGAGGAGTGGATCTGGGAAAGAGGGGACATAGGGAAGAGATTAGGTCAGGATGTAATATATGAGAGAAAAATAATTAATTAATTAAATAAAATAAAAAGATGGTTCTCTTTTCATTTGAGTCCTGTTGGGGAATGGAATTTCTAAGCCCTAATTCTGAATTCTGAAGGTGACCTCATTAGTGAGTTGGGCATTGTAGGAAGCATGGAGTCTTTGTGTTCATAGATAAGCACTAAGGGAACATGGAATGTTAAACACATGGGGTTGTTCCTTAAAGGAAGGCACCCAGAAGGCTGGGAGTGGTCTTGTTTACTAGTCTGGTGACTTTTGTTCTATCTGTGTGGCCAGAAACTTTTCTAGCACTAGACCCCCAGACCCTTATTGTAAATTTGTTGTTCTCCATCAATTTTTATAACCTATCATTATAGACTTTATTAAGTGTTTTCATGTAGTCACGTATGATCTGTATTTAGCTTACTGTGATCCTCAAGGAGATTTATCAGTCTTTGTTGCGAACACAGGACTGAGTCAATTATCATCAGAATAAGTTTTCAACAAATTGTGCTATTAAATACGACTAAAATAAACGACTCGGGGGTCAGACTCCCAAAGTTTGAATCAACACCAGCTACTGAGCTGTGATGAGCCGAATTGCTTCCTTGCCTCCCAGGGATGGGTTATCACTCTGCTGGCCATGGAGATCACAGAGACCGCCACAGGGAATCACTACTAATGAAATACCTGAGACACCCTGACTATATAAAAAAGCAAATTTATTTAGTTCATGGTAGGAGGACTCAAAGGTAATACCTAACATTATCTAAGCTCCGACAGGGGTGCTAAGAGGCATAACACATCTGTGCTCATGCATGTGAGTAAGAAATCACATGGCCAGGAGGAAGGCTGCAGAGACTGGGGGCCACAGTCCCTTCTGAAGACAGGTCCCCAGTAGCCTCAAGCTCTGTCTCCTCTGTGTGTGAGAGAGCAGGTTGGCACTATTTGTCTGATCTCACTGGGGTCAAGCACCCACAGGAGCCCTCCAGGGCAATGCCAGCCATCTTCCTTCCCTGCCTACCTCCTGCTCTCAGGCTGTGTGTCTGCAATGTTTCAATCTGCACTTTTTGCACCTGATGATTTTCTTCCTTGGGAAGGCTGTCAAGGCAAAAGAAATTTTTATTTGAGGCGGGGAATATTCCATTTTAATTGTGTTTTCAGGGTTCTATCTTCAAAGCTTTCCATGACTTTTACAGTTTCAAGTGGGAAACAACACACTGTGGTTTTTCTTGTACACTTACAGTTCCATTATCTCCTGAGTGACCTTATTAAGAATATCAATTTGTCTCATTCCTCAGATCCAAGTACCTTCATCAACCACCACCTAAGGACTTCTACCTCCCTGAAAGCCCAGCACCTGTCCTGCACTTGCAGCAGAAAGAGCAGCTCCATTGTCAACTGCATGACTGACAAGCTGACTTCCTGCAGGGGAAGTTGTGCCTGAGACAGGAGTGCCAGTCTGGGATGTGACAGGGAGTTTGCTATGCCCTGGATAGAGCTATGTGCCTTGAAGATGGAGGCGGTGGTCAGGATCTGGAATGTCCTCACGAGGCCACATGTTAAAGGCATTCAAGTTTCACAGTGGAAAACTTCATTTAACACAGAACAGCACAGTGCTGGAGACACAGAGGAGCAAACAGGGTGAAGACATAGAGAAGACCCAAAGTGAAAAAGACCAACATGAATCCAAGTGTATCAATGGCCGCACTGAGTGTGGATGATACAGGTAATCCAGCTGAAGGAAGATATGGAGGAACTAGTTTTAAAATCTGAATTCATCTATGTGCTCTCTATAGGAAGCACTCTGGTTACAATGATGCAGATAGGTTTAGTTTAATAGAAAGACTTTTAAAATAAAAAGTAGCTAAGACTGTCTATAGTAACATTCAAATAAAACATTACATAAAAAATTTAAGTAAAATAAATGGTGCTAAACATAAGCAAACACTTGAGAGCTATGAAGCACCAGGGAACATGTAGCAGCTATAAGCATGTATGGATCAAATACCAGAGCCTCGACACATGAGACAAACTGAAAAGTGAACACAGTAAACAGAGTAGAAGCAACAGAAACAGCTGGAGAGGCCAATGCCTCACCTTCAGCAACATCTGGTACAAGGCAGAAAGGCAAAGATTCCCCCAGAACAGCATAATAAATCAGCCAGATTCTGCAGGGGTCCATAGGACATTTTAGACCTAAGCAGTAGAACACACTTCTTCCAAGAGTGGATGGAACACACTCCAGGTTAGACCATGGCAGAGGCTAGGAAAGGGATGGGATAGATTTGATGGGGTGGACATTGTACAATTTCTACTCTCTGACCACAATGGAATGAAATTTGATGACTAACAGAAGATGGAAAATTCATGAAAATGTGGAAATTAAACACACATTCTGGTACAACTGATGAGGCAAAGAAAAAATGGCAGGGGAAATAAGAATACTTTGTAGTGGAACACAGTCGTGACTTGTCTTGTGGATGCAGTGGAAGCCACTCAGAGGGAATGTGCGGCTGTGAGCACACAGGTTGGAAAACAGGTCTCAAACTAAGAACTTACTCCTCTACTTCAGAACGTGGGAAACCCCAAACGGGCAGAGAAATGAAATGAAACAGGATCAGAGTAGAGATGGTTACAAAACAGAGTTAAAATCCAAAGGGGAAACTGTGAAGCCAAAAGCTGGTGTTTTGAAAACATCAAATCCAAACTGACAAACATTTAACTAGATTGACAATGAATAAAGGAAAAAGTAAGAAAATAGAGAAAAGAATGAGACTATCTAAACCAGGAATGGAAGAGGACGGGAGTCCGTGCTGCTCTTACAGAAGTGAGAGCGATCGGGAAGGGATGTTTGAACACATGTTTGTTAAAGTTAGATAAATCAGATGAAGTGAAAATTTACTAGAAAGATTAACCCCTGCCCCAGGAAGTACAGAGATGGAGTGGTGTGGCTTTTATTTAGCTCTAGCTTCTCAGGAGGCTGAGGCAGGGGGATGCTTGAGCCCGTGTCTGAGGTCATGTGAACAACATGCAAAACCCCATCTTTAGAAGAGAATAAAATGCAGCCAGGGAGGGAGAGGATGAAGGAAGGTGGCAGAGACATTGAAATTAAAATTTCTAATACCCGAAAGAGCAGGATCAGATAGCTTGGCAATCATTTAAAAATTATGAACCAATATTTAACAAAATCTTCCAAAAGACAAAATATCTCCCAATCTTACTATAATATTAGTATTCCTGTAGTGCGATGATCAGGAAAAGACATCACAGAAAAGGAGAACTAGAAGCCAAATCATTTACAAATGAAAACCCTAAAAAAAAAAATTAGCAAGTAGAAGTAACAAAGTTTCCTGTTTGTGTTATCACAGGATCTCAGTATGTAACTCAGTTTTATCCTAAATTTAAGAGTGACCTGCCTCAGTTCCTGGGTACCAGGAGTCATGCCGTGTTAGTTAGGGTTTCTATTGCTGTGACAAAACACAGTGACCAAAATGCAACTTGGGAAAAAATGATTTATTTCATCTTACAGCTTGTAGTCCATCATCCAGGGAAGTCAGGGCAGAGACCCAAGCAGGAACTGGAGCAGAGGCCATGGAGGAGTGCTGCTTACTGGCTTGCTAGCCACAGCTTGCTCATGTTGCTTTCTTATACACCCCAGGACCAGCCACATAGTGGGCTGTGCTCTCCTTACCACATCAATCATTAATTAAGAAAATGGTGTAAAATTATCATCAGTTGTACCCACATTTATTCAGGCATTTTCTCAATTAGAATTCCCCCTTCCACATCACTCTACCTGCTGTCAAGTTGACCACAGCAATAAGGACACACCATCGTGCATGGAGTACTCTGTGAGCATTTCCAAACTACTACCTTCTATGAGAAAATAAGATTTCTCTCCCAAGCCTGGACTTAAAACTAGGCAGTGGAGAGGAGAAAGGCAGACAGACGGATAAGCAGGCAGAGAGAGAGAGAATGCATGTATGTACGTGCACATTTGTATATGTAAAGTCAGAGGACAACCCAACCTTTGGTATCTGTTACTCTTCAGGGTCCATCTACCTTGTTTTTGAGTGACATTCTCACTAGCCTGTACCTTGTTTATTGGAGAGGCTGGCTGACTCTGTTCACCACTGGTTGTAGCACAGGTTTGCCATAGATGATAGATTTCCTGCTTTCCTCTGTCTGGAAATGATTTCTCTGCTTTTGATCATGAAGGACAGTTTTGCTAGGAACAGAACTCTAGGTAGATGGACTCTCTTTCTGCTTTTGTCCTTTTAAGGCACTGCACCGTTTTCTTCCTTCTGCCTCCTACCTACACAGTCATCCTCACCTCATACTTAGTCCTCTCCAGCTGTCATGGGATGGAGGGTATAGCTTTGGCATTGGGAAGGTAGTCATGCTCATCAGTGGGCAGAGAAGCCCAGGGCACTGAAAGACTCTTGGGAACAAGGCCACATTCTGCACTACGTTGGGATTAGACCTGGTACAGTTAGGACCCTATGATTAAAATTCTCTTCAGTTATATGCACAGTCTAGTGAGGCCTGAACATCGAATGCCTGTGTATTATTAGGTTTATCTTCCTCCCCCTCAAAAAACAGAGGACCAGTGAGGCACTGTGATACCTTCCAGGAAGGCAAGTTGGGAGAGCTCTGGACTTGAGCTTTGATTTGGCTGTGGATGGACAGTGAATGCTTTTTGTCATATAGAGTCTTTATTGGTTGTTAACTTAGCAAAGCCTCAATTTTTGTGAACGTTCAGTGGGTGCTTGTTGTCACTTGTCACTACACCAAGAACACTGCACAATTTAGCCCAGTGCTTCCTGGGCTGTTTCATAGGAAACACAGAACTCACACAGCAACTTCATCTCTCTTTAAGTTTTGTTTAGGATATACAAATTTGCAGAGACACATCTGTCCCAGAAATGTCCAAGTCCATAATATCACAAAGCTATGCTGGGAATGAGCCATGTGCAATCCTTCCTCCAGCTCTCTGGAAAAGGATTCTCCTCAAGTGGACAGAGCTGGCCATGGGCATCAGGAACAGCCACAGAGCTTTAAAAATGCAGTAGCCTGAGTCAGACCCCAGATCTGCAGGGGCAGCATGTCTGAGGACAGGACTCTAAACCAAATCACCACCTTCCTTGGAAGAAACAGAGGAGAAAGGGGCAGGGGCCCAGACAAAGCCCTGTAGCTACAGATGCAGAGATCTGAATTAGGAAGCTGTAATCAAGGCACACCTGGGGTCATCAAGAGCTAGAAGGAAAAGAGAAGATTCTCTGTAGAGCCTGCAGGAGAGCCTAGGTTTGCCAATAACTGCATTTTGTTTGTGCTTTTATCCCCAGAGCTGTGAAAGGATAACATTCTGTGGTATTAGCCCCTCCAAATTGTAGTGATTTATTATAGTGCCCTGGAAGTCAACAGGACTGGGTACTGCCTTCTCGTTTCCAATCATAAAGCTGGGGCTCCTGCAGTGGAATACATTTTATTTCACCGAGTTCTGGGTTCTAAGGCAATGGTTACCAGAGCTGAAATTGGTTCTGTATCAGGAGATTTACAGTTGGAGCACACTTATTTCTGTGTTGAAGACCCCAGATAATTGTTTTATGAAGGGTGAAGTCAAGAGGCTGGAAGAGAGGTCTAGAATTATCAGGATCGTGTCTTGGGAATCATTTTCACTAGGGTATGTGAAGGCACTGGATGTTGCTGAGTGGGGCCATGGCAGGGCTAACAAACATGCCCAAAACTGGTGTGGCTCAGTGGAAGAATGCTCCCTAGGCTTCCATCCCCAGCTGTGCAAGGAGAAAACCACAGACTCTGCTGTGCTTGTACCCACTGTTCTCTCAGAGTTAGGAGTCTGCCTGTCTTGGACCAGACACACCTAAGTGGGGTTTCTTGCCTGGCATTGGGTGCAGGATCCAGCTCCATTTTCTCATCAGCCCTGACTTCCCCAGCTCTGTGCACAGGAGAGGATCCAAGGGGAAGGAAAATGGAAGTGGTGCTGACCATGACCCAGTTCAGAAAGGATTCTAAAGCGCATTCCATTCATAAAGTATTCATGGGTCTAAAAGCCTTTCCAGGGGCTTGAAAGTATTTGTCTAGATCCAGATGGATCCAGGTTGGAATTCTAGCTCAGCCACCTACCAGTTATGATGGAGTTTTAGGAAAGTTATTTGACCTCCTGGATTGTCACTGTCCTCACTTTCAAAATGCAGTCTTGCCTCACAATGTGGCTGGAGCATTAAAAAAAAGAACTGAAAGGATGGCACAGGGGAAGTCTTCAGAAGTGCTAAGGATTATCACCAATGTTTACCTTTCTCAGCAATGCAGTTACTATGTTCTATCCCACTCCTTTTCCTCAGGATCTCCCTTTGTCTTAAGATTTAGTGGATAAAGGACAATTTTAGCTCCTCCTATAATTAGTAATTTAATCTATTCCCCAAATTTCTTCTATTCCCCAATTAGCATATGTTTGGATACTAGAACTGTTAATGCTGTTTTTCCTGCATGTGGTGGAAATGCTGGGCATGGTAGAGGTGAACTACTACTGAGGAACAGCGAACACTGGAAGTTCTAACAGGGGTAGGTATTTTAAACAGCACATGGGATCATTACATTATTGATAGTGTTATGCTGTGGTGGATCATAAATAATACATGCATATCAGCTTCTGGTGTACAATTCTTTATAGACAAGTTTGTTTTCTTATTTTGAGTTTAAAGAGAGCTGACAGTTGGCCATAAGTCCGCTGAATGTTCATTCATGCAGTTTAAACCTGTTTAAAATAGAAAAGGAAAAGAAAAAAAACTTGAGCAAAGCACATACCTGATTAAAATAACCATGTCAAAATATATCCCTTATTTTTCGGGAGGAATGATGCAGTGCATTTTGGAAGCAGGAAAAAGTCTTAAAACATTTTTTACAACAGAAGTGTCCTGTTAACAAATGTTACTTTCCAACCAAGGATAACCTTCTAATTAAACTTAGCTTTTTTGATACAAACAAGAAACTCACAAAACAATTATTCTCTGAAGCACTTACTTTCCAATTTCCTACCATATTAGCTCTAAGAATGTATTCTATTCTATACTTTTTTTCTCTTTCTTTGCCTCACTTGGGATAGAACCCAGGGTCTCCCACTCACTAGCATGCACTTTAACTCTGGCTACATCCCCGGCCCTTGTCCTGAACTCTCTGGGTATGCCTGGCTAGCTTCAACTACAAGATGCCCCTTCCTCAGCCTCCTGAGTGCTGAGGTTGCAAGTGTGCATCACAATTGCCAGCCAAGAATGTTTTATCTATTTATTTTATTTACTTTTTATTTAAGGAGGCAAGTCTTCATTTACACTCATCCGAGGCTTGGCTAGAGTTCATTGTGTAGCTAAGGATAACCTTGAACTTCTGACACTCCTGCTTCCACCACCAGAGTTCTGGGATTAGAGGTAAGCTAATCCCAGAAGAAGAGGTTTAATCACGAACCCAAGTCCCTTGTTCCCCACTTGAAAGGTCAGTGACCCAAGGACAAGTGGCTGGAACGAAGAAAAGCATTTGGTAAGCCAGTAAACCATACATTGTTTTGAAAGCATTGAGGGGGAACAAGGATGGGGACTGGAGAGATGGCTCAGAGGTTAGAGCACTGGCTGCTCTTCCAGAGGTCCTGAGTTCAAGTCCCAGCAGCCACATGGTGGCTCACAACCATCTGTGATGGGATCTAATGCCCTTTTCTGGTGTGGCGATGTACATGTAGACAGAACACTCATATATATAAAATATATAAATAAATCTTTTAAAAAAAGAAGAAGAAGGAACAAGGAAGGTAAGACAGGAAGGAGGTAAAGAAGGGAAGGGAAGTCTACTTGTTCATTGTTAGCAAACCTCTTCTGCCCAGAGCTGTTCCACTCTCCTTCTGACTGTGTCAACAACATGGCTGAACAAGAGCTGATTCCTAGAATATAACTATGAGGTACTATACAACAATAGCAGGAGAAATCTGTAATTCCTTTTGAAAATTATTTTATTAGTCCTCTTTCTCTCTCTCTCTCTCCCTCTCTCTCTCCCCCAGTGTGTGTGTGTGTGTGTGTGTGTGTGTGTGTGTGTGTGTGTGTGTG
>CABHPQ010135893.1:19366-44168 GCA_902168405.1 Peromyscus aztecus
TCTCTCTCTCTCTCTCTCTCTCTCTCTCTCTCTCTCTCTCTCTCTCTCTCTCTAAATAATCTTTCTCTTGTCCCAAGGACAGTAGGTGGAAGAGTCTGGTTCTCAAAGTGCAACAGGGGTCTTAGCTCCAGACCTAGACTTCAGCCCCAAATGCACTAGTAGGTAGACTAGGAAATTAAGGGAAGCCTGGAGTGTCACCAGAGAGGGCATTAGAGATGGCTATCATACACATAGAGGATGCCTGTCACCTTCCAGCCCAGCCCAAGGATAGGGAAGGGGTCCTCCTACCCTACAACATCTGTCCTGTGGGTGCATGTGAGTGCATTGCCATCTCTAGGTATACTTAGAGAAAGGCCTAACTACAATATATAGGCAGACACCACCAGGTTTCTCCAGTCTACACTGCTCAGTGGACTGTGTTGATCCAACCTGGTCCTTTAACTCTAGATTGGACATGTGCCTATTCTGGTAAATACTGGCTCATGTTTCAAATACCAGATGTTTCTTCTTACCTGGTTAGACCCACTGGGCCCGATAAAAACCACTTATTTCGTATCTGTTCTGACCCCTTCTTGCTTTTGCATTGGGCAGGATGTGGGCTGGGCTACTGGAAGAAGAGAGCTAAACTGAGTGTCACCTGCAGTCTGGAAGGGCCACCCCTTCTGTTCAGCTTTACTTCACACCCCTGATGATGCACTCTCACAAGACAATTTTCTTAGGTTGGAAGGATGGCAGCAGGTGGCCCTGATATGTGGATTTTGACATTGACATGGGACACTAATATAATGAGTATGTGGCCTGTGGACAGCTTAAACAAAATGAGTTTATTTCTTTTTGTGTAACAGAAATACAAAGATTCATAGCCCAGGCGAGTAGCATATGGTATCATCAGGGTGTTAATATTGGACCACTATGTTTAATTTTAAAGTTTTATACTGCTCCACTCCAGGGTACACCACTCACATGAGCCATGATGATGAAAGCATAGGCAGATTTGTCGACAGTGGCACAATTCTTTATCTATCTCTTTAGCCATCCTGGGCACATCAATTGTTTCTTTGTGTTGCTTCACGGTCTGAGACAGCTGCTCCATTTCCTCTCTTCATATTCATATCCTTGGCAAGAAGTGGTAGGAAGAAGCAGAGGAGCAAAGGGGCACACACCAGGTACCTGTAGCTTTTCAAGGCTCCATCATAGAAGTCACCCCGACTTTGCCATTGTCTGATGGGTTCTCCATCTCTTCAGTTTCTCTAACTGCAAAAGAGATCTGAGGGAATAAAGCTTGTTTGTTTGTTTCTCTGATTGTTTGGAGATGGAATCTTGGTAGGTAACCTATACAGGCCTTGAGCTCTCATTGACTCCAAGGCTTGATTCGCCCAAGTGCTGGGATTCAGGTGTGGTGTGCCACTGTGCCTGGCACCAAGTAACTTTTATTAATTACAAATTTATTGACTTAGATTGTTATATATTCCAACTCAGTTGTGAGAAATAATAAAGATCCCATGGATGCTTTCCCAAGTTTTTCCCTCATCTTTCCTCCATTTCAAAAATTGGCAGTATTGGCTTCATGTGGAAGCCCATACCTGGAATCCCAGCCATTGGACGGTAGAGGCAATGGGATCAGGAATTCACAAAAATCTGTGGCTACATAGAGAGTCTGGAGCTAGCTCAAAATATATAAGACCCTGTCTCAAAAAATAAATAAATAAAATATTAATACAAAAATCAGTCATAGAATATGTGCACTTGCAGAGCTGGCCTTTCATTCAACATCATTCTTAGGTTTCTCCTCTGTGTGCTGACTACATCAGTATGTGTTCCTTCCTGATGCTGGCTCATGGGTCATGGTCATTCATGGTCCACAATTTGCTTAGACGTTGAGGAACATATAGGCTGAATCCAGGTTTTGCTCTATGAACACTGGTGTGCAGCATTTTGCATAAACATATACTTTCATATCTCTGGGATAAATGTCCAGATTCTCTGGGTCACGTGACAGTTTTGCCAGATGAGCTCTGACATTGGAGTCAATGAGAGTTCAAGGCCTGTGTAGGCTACATACCAAGACTCCATCTCCAAACAAACAGAGAAACAAACAAAACAAGCTTCTTTTCCTCAGATCTCTTTTGCAGTTAGAGAAACTGAAGAGATGGAGAACCTATCAGACATTGGCAAAATCAGGGTGACTTCTATGACAGAGCCTCGAAAAGCTACAGGTATCTGATGTGTGCATTATGCAGTGTGATTGAGAAGCTTCATTACTTTCTAGAAGGGCTTTCAGACCCCTGCTGCTGTCTAAGTCTCCAGATGGGTCTTCCATCTCAGAGAGCTATGCACAAAAGTATTTGCGGTCCTGTGAGACAGCCTCGGCCTGTGAATCTTGTGAATGCATGATCTTTCTGTACAGGAAAGATGTAGGAGCATGCTCTCTTTCCTCATGTAAGACAGAGTCCCTGTGCAACATTGCCAGACCTGGCAGAAATGGCAAACCTAAGCCACTGTAGAATGTAGGTTGCATGGGCTTTCTAAGCCACATCTCCCAGTTTATTGCAGCTTTTCCAGAAACTAGTGCATTTGAAATCATGATTCAAAATGGTACATCTGGGAGTCAAATAATATTTCCCCAGTGAAGAGGTATAGGCTGATGGTTCCAAGAACATGGTGTGGTTCTGTCCACCTCTGGCCTCCTCCCCTGGTGGGGATCACTGAGCACAGTGTCCATTGCAGTGGTCTGGAGTTGCATGGACTCTATGATTTGCTAGAACACGTCCTGATCCATGTAGTTTTCTAACACTTCCAAGGGTATGGATACCTCATGGATACACACTGCATGAAGCTTATCCACCCCAGGGAAGTGTGCCGGGGGAGCAGGCCTGTTGAGAATGGTATTGTTAATGAGTGTCAACTCCCTAAACATAGTGAATTAGTCCCAAGGTACATCAGGTTTTGGAGAATGTGTGGGGCGTAGGCCAGTCACCTCTAAGACCTCATGGAACTGAGGCAGCAGAGCTCATCTGGTTTTGACCAACAGCTAGTGCATATACTGGCAAAGCTTCTGCTAGACCTGACAGATTCAAGGTGACTCAATACCAGAAGGCCTTGATCAAGAAGAGTAACCGTGAAGCTGTGAAACCTCCATTCTTCTTGTTAACCTTTACAAAGCTCAGGGCCTGTGATGGCTCCATATGACCCATTGATGGGGAGAAGCTTGGCATAGTCTCTCTTTGGACCTCTCCAGGATGGATAGCAGTAACCAGGGGGTGAAGGAGTGGAGCCCAGCGAGTGGCTCAGTGGAGTGTGGAGAGCTACTGTCAGAGCCCTGCATAGAAACCTCAATAAAGCTGGGTTCCTTCACTCTACTGGGGTCTCAGATATCTTGGGAAGCAAGATATTGGAATTTCCTGCTGACTGCTAAGAACCTACCATCAGTACCCAAGCTATTGTGCTGTGACCTACGTGTCATCTAGGTGTGTCTCTGGTAGCTTTCCTTCTGAGAATCAGTGACCACTTAAGAATCATCTGTACTGAAGATGGTGACAGGGAATGCCTGCATACCACCAGCTCTGACTCTTCTTACGCGTTTAAGGGGCTGCTTGGACAGTAACTCCTCTTAGAAGCCTTTTTTGACATATCAAACAGACGTGTGTGCACACATGAGCCACTCTACCTCTCCTTGATATATCTATCACATTGTATTTTATGTATGCATGTACATATGTTATTAGTCTTGTGTCTTCCCAACCAACAGCTAAGACCACATGAAGGCAGGAGCTTTGTAAGTGTGAGTGTCCTTTGTAGCTGAAGGGCGCTTGGGCTAGGGAAGAGAACGCATAGGGAGTGGACAGCCAGGTCCAGCTGGCGAACTTGCTAGTGAGCTGACGCTCTTGTTTCCGTGTGGATCCCATGGCAGATGCACACAGGGAGTTCCAGGCCTCTGAGGACAGGACATGGGGCATGTGTAGACACAGTGAGCACCTGTCACCACCCACAGTGCTTCCCCTCCATTGTCCCTGAACCTCTGCCCTTCTCCCTGTCTCCTTTCATGCATCCAGGAGGCTTTACGGGCTGAGATGATGAGAAAAGATTCACAAAGGAGGTGAAATTCAAATGAGCTTCGAGCAACACTGTAAAGCTATACGTCATTTCTAAGTCAACAGAGCAGGGACAAGTGTAAAAATACCGTATTTCTTTGGAGTTCAAGTTTAGTTCTCTCAGTCTTCATGCTTGCCTTCATTAGCACAATTAGCTTGATTGGCCAATTTTTAGCCATAATTCTTGCATTTAGACTTGTATTAGCAAGTACATAGAGGGCTGAAAATATTATTTCTCCCCCTCCAGGATGAAGTCAACCAGATCATGGAAACCAATCTGTGGCTGCGTCATGTATGTGTCTCTCATGTCTCTCTCCCGTTGAACTGTGGCCACGTGTGTCCACTCAGTGATAAACCCACCTACACTGCCTCTTTCCCTACCCAACCTATGATGGATATGGAATATCCTCCACCTTGCAACTTCTATTCCTCGGGCTCTGCTCTGGTTGCAGCTAGCTTAATGCAGGCAGCGCGTGGGCAGAGCCTAATGTCTTTGACATAGCATCCTCTGACCTTTCCACCTTCTGCTCTTGGATCTCTTCTTATCAGTTACTGGAGTCCCAAGTCCAATGCTTACTTCCCTCTTTGATAGCTCCAGGAGGTCAGCGGTTGAGGTCTAGAGAACATATTACATAATCGATAGCTGGTTTTTACAAGTTAGAGTGTCCTTGCTCTTAAAAGTCTAAATAGTTTACACAGTGCAATAGACTCATACTCATACATACAAATTATGTTTTTATCATTAGAAACAAGTTACTGCTCCAGTTTTGAATCACTGGAGTAGTCCATGAAACACGATATGAAACCTTAATCTTGGCCAGTTAGCTTGTTGTAGGTATGACAAAATCTGCCCAGCTATTTCGCTCCCTGTGCCCATGGTTATAATTCCCTGCTTTTAACGGGAATCAATGTATTCTTCAAAATATCTTATTTTTTAATTAACAAAATTATTGAACCAACATAAACATTTGGTAAAAGTTATGATAGTATTTTTCAAAAAGGATTTTTACCCATTTTTAAAGTGAAAGGGGCTTGTAGGGAGGAAGGGGGTAAAAGACGAAAGGGTTGGGATTGGGTTTCAGAGAGGGCAGAGGGTAACAGTAATCAGGACCCCCAATGCACATGGATTAACTTGTTAAAGAACAAATTCAACAAAAGTTAAAAACAAAGCAAGACTACTGCCACCACCAGAAATGGATCTTTGTTTCTTTTCTTTTAGATCTGGAAAGACTACAGATTGCGCTGGGATCCAGTGGAGTATGATGGCATTGAGACACTCCGTGTTCCAGCAGACAAGATCTGGAAGCCAGACATTGTTCTATATAACAAGTACGTGTGTCTAGACAGATTCATGGCCAATGTTCAAAATCTTTGGCCCGTGTGACACACAGCACAGGGACCGTGTTGCTGACAGTGTGTGGGTTTTCTTGCAGCGCTGTTGGCGACTTCCAAGTCGAAGGCAGAACCAAAGCTCTTCTGAAGTATGACGGCGTGATAACCTGGACCCCACCAGCCATCTTCAAGAGTTCTTGTCCTATGGACATCACCTTCTTCCCTTTTGATCATCAGAACTGTTCCCTGAAATTTGGCTCCTGGACTTACGACAAGGCTGAAATTGACCTTCTGATCATTGGCTCTAAAGTGGACATGAACGATTTTTGGGAAAACAGTGAGTGGGAAATTGTTGATGCCTCTGGCTACAAGCATGACATCAAGTACAACTGTTGTGAGGAGATTTACACAGACATCACCTACTCTTTCTATATCAGGAGGCTGCCCATGTTTTACACCATTAACCTCATCATCCCCTGTCTCTTCATCTCCTTCCTCACTGTGTTGGTCTTTTACCTTCCTTCTGACTGTGGTGAGAAGGTAACTCTCTGCATCTCAGTTCTGCTCTCTCTGACCGTGTTTTTGCTGGTGATTACTGAGACCATCCCATCCACATCTCTTGTAATCCCACTGGTGGGTGAGTATCTACTGTTTACCATGATCTTTGTCACCCTGTCCATTGTGGTGACTGTGTTTGTGTTGAACATACACTACCGTACACCAGCAACACATACCATGCCCAAGTGGGTGAAGACCGTTTTCCTTCAGGTTTTCCCCTCAATTCTGATGATGAGGAGGCCTCTAGACAAGACCAAGAAGGCGGGTGATGTTAAAGATCGCAAAAGCCTTCCCAAGAGACCTGCCAAGGTCAAGTTTGCTCATCGAAGAGAGCCCAAACTTCTGAGGGAATGCTGTCACTGTCAAAAATCAAGTGAGATAGCTCCTGGCAAGAGAAGACTGAGTCCACAGCCTGCACAGTGGGTGACAGAGAATTCAGAGCACTCACCAGATGTGGAAGATGTGATCGATAGTGTTCAGTTCATAGCAGAAAACATGAAGAGCCACAATGAAACAAAGGAGGTAAACATATCCCCCCTTTTCTCCAGCCAGCTGGACCCCTAGCGGCCTCTAGGCACTTTAGAGACTAGTCAGAGCATCAGTGGGAGTTATGTTTGTGGTACAATCAGACAGAATCATCTAAGACCAGCTCTATTATCATGCAGCATTGGGGGACCTGGGTTAGAGTTTAGGTAGCTGCAGTGAGATGATATGTAGCCCTACAACACATGTCCAATCTGCATTTACTTACAACAAAATCCAGCTATCCTACACATGCAGGACAAGCTTGATTCATGGAACAAGCCCCAACACAGCACACAGTAGCAAAGAGAGGGTGAGGAGGGAGACTCCCCGAGGGGAAGCAGAACTGGCTGTGGTGCTGCCTGTCGCCGCAGTGATGAAGGATGTGAGCTCCTTAGCATTCAGCAGCTCTGGCTCCACTTCCTCTACTAGAAGTAGATGTAGACATGAATCAAAGGCATCTAGGAGATATGCCCAGCATGCACACATTCTGCTCCTGTCTCCCACACTCTCTTGCCAGTAACTTGGGTCCCCCTTCCCCAAAGCAAGAACTCAAAGATAACATGCCTGCTCTCCATGCCACCACTTGACTAGCTGAGGCTTCCAAAAGCTCTTGCCAAGTATCTGGAGTTGTTTTGTACTATCGCTCCCTGTATCTTTAACTCCTAGTGAAAGGATGTCAAGACCCCCATATTGGTGTAGTATTAAGGCAACTCCACGTAGTTAAAAGGGAGGTTTATTTTGTGGGGTAACTTACAAGTAAAGGGATAGGTTACAGGGTCCGGGAAAGGTGTAGCTCAGGCCAGCGGTGTTCTCTTGAAAACTCTGCTCGGTCTGCCTCCAGTGTCCAGGATCCAGGAACCAAGAGAGCCAGCACATCTGGATCTCGGGTCTTAAGGGCTCCTGTCTCGGCCCTGCCCTGTAGGCGTGACAGTTACCGAAGCCTCAAATGGGGGTAGTACTTCCAGGTCAAAGCTGGAACAGCTACCCACTATACCCCCAAGACTGCCCTGTTGATGCCCTAGGAGACAATGAGAATGCCAGTCATAACACACATCACAGGACAGGAATGGCCAATGAGCTCTCTTCCAGGCTGGCATCTTTTTGTATGTAGGAGATACAGTTATTGTTGACTTATCATGCCATGCAGGTCCCCTAATACAAAACTCACAGAGACCATAGCAGGTTAGAAGTTTAGAACTGGAAAGATTCCAGATATGTGAAAGCTCTCCCTGTGAGCATCACTTTGAGGTCTGGAAGCTGCTTATTTCTGTGTAGGGGGTCTTCAGTCACACCCCACATCCTCCAGCCTGTTCTCTCATAGCTTCAAACTAAGATCCCCAAAGGGCCAGGCTCTCCTTGTGCACAAGTGACAAGAGTAGGAATCTCAAGCAGATATTTTTAGGAATTGTCCCTAGAACCAGAAAAGGACCTTTGTCACAGGAAAGGGATCATAAAAGTCTTCGGCACCATCCATAGCCAGCTCTATAAGCCACCCATGGTGTATATCTATCCACCATCCTTAGACAATGAGCACCATATAGGAGACATGGGCAGGCAAACATAATATCAATAATTGATTTTGAATGTACTGAAGAAAGTTGCTTTGAAAAAAAAAGAAAACACTATTCATAAGACAGAGCATGTGTTTCCTATGGTCTTGGTTTTTTTAAGCTAGCCTTGATCTTTTGTCTGTATTTCAGGTAGAAGATGACTGGAAATACATGGCCATGGTGGTGGACAGGGTCTTCCTCTGGGTGTTTATAATCGTCTGTGTGTTTGGAACCGTGGGACTATTTCTACAGCCACTGCTTGGGAACACAGGAAAGTCTTAATCTGTATTCTCCTTTTTGCCTTCTGAATCTTTTAGATATTGTGTCTGTTCTGAACTACTTACCACAATAAAAGGCCAAGTACTCAGTCTCCTGAACCCCAACAAGAAGGGAAAGGGGGACAACATTACAACCTTAGAAGTCTGAATATGTCTTGGTTGTGCTGGGCGTCCATTAGAGTGATTTACCATCTTGGCACCCAGAGCTGGTAGTGCTCCTAGGCCAGAAGCACTGACTCAGTTTCTCCATGCTAGGCATTCTTTGTTTCCAGGAACATGAATGGTCCCTCACAGAGCTGGGCCCCACAGCTAGCATCAGTCCACACTGAAAGGGGATTCTCTTATATCTGAAGCTCCTGTTGGTGGTTGCAATGATTAGAGAGAAACTCCGGCACACTGCTGACATTTGCAACACCTGTCTGCTACTGTACCCTACTTTCTTGTGCGTGTCTCTGTGATGGAGCTCACACAATTCTCCGACACATGCATGGTTAAAGAAGAAACCAGATAGTGTCTCTCTTAGCAGACTTTCAATTAGTTGTACTATTGGCTTTCTGTCTGTGTGAAAAATCACCTGAGATAATCAGTGTGAACGGAGGAAGTTGATATGAATTCGTGGTTTCAGAGGATTTAGTCCATGAGCACTAGGCCCCACTGCCTCTGAACCTTTGGGGAGGCAAATCATCATGACTGGCATGCCTAGTAGAAGGCAGCTGTCTACTTCATGACAGCTACCAAGAAAGCAAAAAGAGAGAAAGAATCCAGGGTGCCAATATTCCCTTCAAAGGCACACCCCAATGGCTTAACTTTTTCCTGCAGGGCCTCATGTCCCAGAAGCTCCACTACCTCCCAGTAGCGCAGAGGACTGTCTTTAATGCATGTCCTTGGGGGTGATCCAAACCACAGCAGTATTGTTCTGGCAGGACATTTGGCTGGTACCCAGTACTGTGCTAGGTGCTACAAGGGTAACATGAGTAGATTCTTTCCCTTGTAAAGTTACAGTCTTTTAGAAAAGTCGTACATGCAAAGATCCACAGGATCAGGTAGTGGAGAATACCTCTAGGGCAACTCAAATGAAAGAACCTAATTGGGAAAAACCTAAAACCACTCTTGTGTTTCAGATAGGCATCTGTCTAGTCTTTTCCCGTGAACCCTTCACATGCTCACTGCATGGAAACCAAATAAAATCTTTAAGAAATTTTAATCTTCTGCCATTTGGAGTGATTTCTTTTCCGAGTGGGAGAACATTGGGAATTGTGTGGTGTTCCACTCCAGTTACTTGTTTGCGTGACTGTTATAACTTGCAGGTGTGTCTTAGACAGCAGCCCACGGAGTCTAATAAAGGAGATGTTTCCAGTTCCACCTTTTCTCTCCCAGCAAGTCCTTGTTCGTGTGCATAGGTAATTTCATGATTCAATTTTACCTTCTGATTCTATTGTCTCGAAACAATATCATCAACCTTCGGCAGGGCCATGAGCCAAAGATATAATTCCACTTTTATTTTCACTGGTCTTTTTTTTTCATACTGAACAGAAAATATACTGAAGAAGAAATGCATGCCAGGTTAAAGAGAAGTAGCCATCAACATAATTAAGTGAACCCATTTTAATACAAAACACTTCTTGTTTTAGAGATAGAACTTTGAGACAATCAAAAGGTCCATCTTAGCATTGCATTGAAACATTATTCTCTGGAAATTACAGTGGTCCATGTGTCTAGTTAGATGCTATCTTTACAGGGTCCAAGACTGTGGCTATTATAAATTGACTGTGTACTGTAGCCACAGGCTGTGCTACCCAGCTTACTACTGGACACAAAGCTGATATCAAACTGTCACCATCTGAGATCAGTAATTAATCATAACAATAATGATACGGCAGCCAAAGAGTAGGAATGCTCATAGGGTGCAAAGTGGTCTTCACATTACCGTCTATGATGGATTCCTACTGATGATGTGAAATCAGAAGTAGTTAGGATTGCTGTTGTCATGTTAGACTATGGGAAACTCAAGGGACAAAGAAACAAGCCAGATGATGTCTGAAACAAAGAGACTGAGAAATGAAAAGGTGGGACATGCTCAGTGATAGCAGAGTTAGTCCTCCCAAAAAACCACTGCCGAAGAGGAGACTGAAATGGACTTAGGAGGCACAACAACACAACCCTGCACTGGGTCCTAATTTAGAAAAGCTAACTACAGAGCTAAAGTACTTCTGAGGCAGGAAAACCACAATTAACATTAAAAATTATTTTGTTAAGTATGGCAATATTGTTTAGGCAATGTCCTCATGCAAGAAATAATAAGAGAGCAGAAGAGGAAGAGCTGGCCCTGCTCCTCACCAGATGCAGCACTTGGGAGAGCAGGCCCTGCACCTCACCTGCCAGGGTGCACAGTAGAGCTGCCCCTGTTGACTGAGGTATGGGTGAGCCAGCCATGAGAATGTGAGCAGGGCGAGACCTGGCCCTGCCCCTCATCTGCCATACAGTGGTTTGGGCAAGAGAGAGATGTCCTCCCTCCCCCCCACCACCTCTCACTGCCTGCAGTAGGTGGGAGAGCTATCCCTGAGGTCATGAGAGCAGGAGGGCTGTCCCTGCCCCTCACCAGCTGCAGCACTTGGGAGAGTGGCCCCTGCACCTCACCTGGGCAACACAGTAGAGCTGGCCCTGGTGGTGAAGATGTAGGTAAGCCAACCCTGAAGGA
Organism: Peromyscus aztecus; assembly: GCA_902168405.1. Taxonomy (NCBI): domain Eukaryota; kingdom Metazoa; phylum Chordata; class Mammalia; order Rodentia; family Cricetidae; genus Peromyscus; species Peromyscus aztecus. The sequence continues at coordinate 30,399 of CABHPQ010135893.1, forward strand.
GTGAAAGCAGGAGAACAAGCCCCACCCCTTGCCCCTTGCTGCATAGGGTGAACTAGCCAGGGCAATGCTGGAGAGCTCACCCTGGTGGTGAGGATGGGGAACAACTGGTAGGCTGACCAACCCTGCAACGACCCAGGCCTAGAACCAGGGCTATGAGTTGGCCCACCCCATCTATGATCTGCTGGAGCATGTGAAGAGGCTGGTCCTGCAGATCCAAAGCTGCAAGACCTCCACGACACAGGGCCACAACAGGATATCCAAGAGGAGTCTCAGTAAGGGCTCAGTATTGATAGTGTAGCAAAAAAAAAAAAAAGGCCTCGAACCAGACCAATGACTCTTCGCAATGAACACTTGCAACTAAAGATATATAGACAAAAGGATATATTGGGTGGCTCACTGTGTTACACTACAGCTTCCACAATGAGATTTCTCTCCTTTTCTCTCTCTTTTTTTCTTTTCTCTTATTTATTTTATTTTATTTGGGGGAAGGGGCATTACAAGGGCAGAGAGTACATACAAAGGGTCAGGGAGATGAATAGGATTGAGAGACATGATGTGAAATTAACAAAGAAGAAATAAAAACTTACAAAAAGAGAATAAATAATTCTCTCAAGGTACACATTGAAGACAATGCACTGAGCTAGTAATGTTGGGACAGGCTACACAAGGGTACACCATGTGGATAATCCAATCAAATGCTTCTAGTGTCCAGAAGGTGCCATGGAAGCTTCCAAAGCAAGGAAGCAACCAACAGTCCTACCCAACTATGACGCCAATGAACCACATCAATGAACAACAAGTCATGATAACACTCCAGGTGCAGTAATGGCACGCATATCTTGATAGTAACCAACAGCTCTCTAATTGGACTTAAGACTCACTCAACAAGCCAGGCGGTGGTGGTGCACACCTTTAACCCAGCACTCGGGAGGCAGAGACAGGTGGATCTCTGTGAGTTCAAGGCCAGCCTGGTCTACAGAGTGAGTTCCAGGACAGCCAGAGCTACACAGAGAAACCCTGTCTCAAAACTCACTCAACGAAAGGAAAATAATGCCTGGTGCTAAAACCCTAGCTAACTACTCAGTGCTAGCGAAGTCATGGTTATTAAAGGAGAATCTACAACCACTAAGTCACTAAGCCAGCATAATCCCTAACAACAATCTAAAATCATTTGTCTTTCTACCCACAGATAAGTGTAGTCTTCACCCCTCATCATGGAAACTTTTTGCAACAGATAGAAAACACTATAGAAAACCACAACCAATCAAAATGCAGGGTTGTGGAGCACAGACCCAACTGATACATCTACAAACCACTCCCACACCTAAGACTCAGGGGAACGTGGCCAAGGAGGGGGCAGAAGGATTGTAAGAGCTGGAGAGTCGAGGAGTTTTCTGTGTCTCTTCATAATATCAGAAGCTACATCCATAAAGTCTCACCAAATATGACTACCCAAATGTGAGCTGAACAAAGATAACACCAATGAGCATGCCAAACTGGATCGGAGAAAGCCTCAACCCCACACAAGGAACCATAGATAACTGAAGAAAGGGTGGGAATGGGGGAGATGGTCTTCCCTAGGGAAGAGCACACCTGTTCATTGTCTAGTGCCAAACCGTCAGCCCTGAAAACATACATGGCAGGTAGCGTTATACAGACTGAACAGGTTACATTTAGGAACATATATGTGTGTGAAAAATACATATATGCATGCAATAACAATAAGTGAAAAAAAAGAGGCCATAAATTTGAAAGAGTGGGGAGGAGTATGCAGGAGGGTTCAGAGGGAAGAAAGGGAAGGGAGAAATGCTGTAATTAAATTACAACCTTAAAACAAAAACCTTCTGCGATCTGATTTAATTAGTGAAAATACATTGAATAAGCCTGATGTGCACACTCAGCCCTATTAGACATGTTGGGGACATAAAAAGGAGGTAACATTGGCGCAGGTAAGGAACTCACCCTCACCAAACAGAACAAACAAAAACAATCACGTTCTAAACCACATAGTGAAAATGAAAACACCAGAGACAGGGAGATCTCTGGGGCTGTGTTCTGTGAAGACCCCCTCAGGAGGTGTGGGATGGGAGCAGAGATCCAAAGGATGAGATCAACGGAAGAAGCTGTCTGTTCAGGTCTTGCAACACCCACTGATTCGGATCAGCTGTCAGATTTTGCCCACAGATTTTTCTTCCTGTACAGGTGGAGTTGATTTTTTTTAACTTTCCTTTGTATTTGTTTGTGTATGTGTGTGTGTGTGCATGCACACACACACACAATCCAATGCAAAAGCATATGCTTGTGTGTGCACATATATGCTAAGGCATTTGTGGAGGTGGCATTAAAAAACACCTTAATGGAAGTTAATTCTCTCCTTCCACCAGGTGGGTTATGGGCATTAAACTCAGATCCTCAGGCTTGGGAGACACTGCCCTTACGTGCTGAACTCTCTCTCCAAGTCTAAAATTTCCCTGCTTTAACATTATCTTTTGAAGTACTCTCCCAGAATCATTACAACATGCAAATATTTATCCTTTTCTATATAAACTGTTAATATCATCTTCCACTTTAACCGCTAGTAAAAATAAGCCACGTGCACACATTGAGGTTCAACCTTCTCTGTATTTGATTGCGTCAGAAAAGGTTTGCTGTGGAAAATGGCTCATGCTGGTGTTTTTCAAAATGTAAAACTAAATTCAGATCTAAACACTTTTTCTGATGTTAATGGTGCCCTTTTACTAGCATATTAGCAGGTAAAAATGAGATGAGTCAAAGTCAGGGCGAAGAAAGGGGGATAATAGCTATTTGTCCTTTTATCACATTATCATTCAGAAAGTCATAGCTAAGCCTTGATTTTCCGTCCTGAGGTAGCCACAAAGCAGATTACAGCCTCTCCAAGGAACAAGGGTGCTGTGAGGAGCCCTGTGGTTCAGCACTGAGGAAGCTCCAGAGCAAGCGTCCATGACATAGAGTGTAGGACTGAGAAGAACTTCAAAGGTCACGCACGCATCCTCACCTCTTGCTGCTGACCCACACGCTAAAGTCCTCTAGGGCACACAGCTAGTTTAAGACTCACTGCTCACGCTGCTGGCTAACCACAAAGCTAGGACCAACAAGCCTTGTTCCCTAGATTTTATTTCACTGTGTTGACTCATCTCCTTACAAATCCATCTCGTATACTGGATCGAACCAGATCCAAGCACACTATTGGCAGCAGGTGTAGGGGAGGAGGAGGGAGGGGGCAGTGTAGGCTAAGCAGCAGGTTCTGAAGAGGCTGAGGCAGACATTCTCCTTCAACTGGCTATGGCTGAGCTCTGTAAGAACTCCAGACCTGGGTTTAAACCATCCCTTCCATACACACACTTAAAGACCATCTGAAGAGTCTAAGAAAGACAAGCCAGAGAAGTGTGACCAAGAACTGAATTACCATAAGCAGTGAGGGAGGGGTTGGTGCAGGCTGTAGAGCCGGGGGTGGAAGTCTGATACTGGCAGCCTGAGAGCCTGGACGCCCCCTGTGCTACTTCTGGTGTGTTATGTGAACAAGAAGCTATGAACAAGGACTTCCACCGACCTTACTCACACATACCAACACCGACAGCCAGAAAGGGACTAACTGCAGAGATGTGACTGTTGTACCCAGAGTCCCCCAAAGACCACCAAGAGACCAAATGCAAACGTCTTTGTATTGTTATGAGTTAACTCCAGACTCTGTCTGTCTGATGCAGCAGAAGAGCAGAAGAGATCCCGAGTAGCAAGGAGACAGAGTATTTATAGGGAGTAAAGCAAGGGGGGTAAGCAACGGGGGTTGGGGTCTTCAGACTACATAGGAGCAAACTCAGGATTGATGTACCTCCCATCTGGAGGTGCTGTCCTTGGTTAGTTTGCAGCTGCAAGAAAACTATTATCTCTTTTGGCAGTTGTTGTGGCCAATACATTTTTTTCTTTATCTTGACCCCGCTTTCCTGTAACTTTTAATTGGCTTATTTTACTGTATGAGGACATCTGTTGGGGATTTCCTGCAACTAGAGCTAGGCTCAAGGTTGGGGGCTCAAGGGCACCTCACGTTGTGCCAAGGGCCTACATTCTGTTGGGTGTTTTCCACAGCCTGTAACAGCTGCAGAATAGTCAAGGTATGGGTCCCCACAGTGACCAATGGCTGGAGCCACACCAGAGTATACAGGCAGCACAAACTGGAATCAGAGGGATATTTAAATAAATAAATAAATAAATTAGGACATGGAGTTGGAAGATAGAGTTAGGGAGTAGGTCAGGGAGAAATTGGGGGGTAGGAATCGGAGGTAAGTAGGATCAAAATACGTTGTGTAAAATTTTCAAAGAATTAAGAAAATATTGTATTTTGAAAAAGAACATGAGCTGGCTTTTTGGAACCTAGGGCCTAGGCTGAGACACTTTGCTCAGCCTTGGTGTAGGGAGGAGGGGACTGGACCTGCCTCAACTGAATCTACCAGGCTGGGCTGACTCCCCAGGGGAGACCTTGCCTTGGAGGAGGTGGGAATAGGGGGTGAGTTGGGGGGTAAGGCTGGGGTTGGGAGGAGGGAATACAGGGGAATCCATGGCTGATATGTAAGATTAAATTAATTATAAAATAAAAATATTTTTAAAAAATCTCAAAAAAGAAAAAGAATTTAAAAGCATAAGAGAAGCGTCAATCAGTTAATAGACACGGAGAATAGGTCCAGCAATGACAAGGTCTCTACCAGAAATGTCAAGAGGAAAAGAGAGAAAATGGAGAAAGACAGTAAAAGAAACTGAAGAAGATCTGCATAGTTTGAAGACATTAGTCATTGAAGGCAGAGAGAAGGAGATGGGAGGAAAGGGGAAAGGAAGGAGGGGGAAGAGAAGGGCAGAGAGACGGACAGAGATGGATGAACATCACTCTTTGCCTTGACATGATGTGACATATCTAGGTCTAAAGATAAAAAGACAAGCTTAAGAGGATTAGGAAAGAAAAAACATGGACTAACACACATAAGAAGACTGAACTCTCACTGTGTTTTGCAATGACAATAATCTAAAAATAAAACCTTACATTGGGGTTTTCAAATATCAGGAACAAACTACTTAGAAGAACCATGTCTAAAATGAAGCAGAGCAGACAGGGTTTCATCATTGTGGAGTACAGACTCCTTTAACAAAACCTGGGAGGGATTCCATAGCAGCAGCAAAGTCAATCTGATAAATGGTCCTCCTCCATCCTAGAGGAGCCATGGGTGGGGTAAGGAAAGAAGGGAGACACGGAGAAAGGAATGTGAAGGCAGAAGACTCAGTGGAAATTCTGTCTGTGGTGGTTTGAATAGGAATGGCCCCCATAGGCTCCTATATGTTAATGCTTAATCATCACGGAGTGGCACTACTTGAGAGGGATTAGGAGGTGTGGCCTTGTTGAAGTAGGTGTGGCCTTGTTGGAGGAAGTATGTCATTGAGGGTGGGTTTTGGGGTTTCAAAAGCCCAAGTCTCAGTGTCTCTTCTTCCTGTTGCCTACAGATCCATGTACATACAACTCTGGGCTACCTCTCCAACAGCAAGCATGTCTGCCTGTGTGTCACCATGCTTCCTACTGTAGTGATAATGAACTAAAACTAATGAAACTGTAAGAAAACTCCCAATTAAATGCTGTGATAATCATGGTGTCTCTTCATGGCAATAGAACACTGGCTAAGACATTAGCCCAAATCATGATCCAAGAATATTCAGCACTCTTCATTTCCTAAGAGCAGAAAGACATGTATTAATGAATGTAGTTCTAGTAACTAATGGCTGCTTTTCTGTTCTAAGTTATTTTGATGAGATCTCACAGCAAGTCACAAATCACCAGAGCTCCTATTTGTACAGTTAGAAAAGCTTTGCAATGCAATCAACAAACTTCTAGTAACACCCATCTTAGAGAGCTGTCATAGTCAATCAAGATCATTTCCAATGAATGCCATATTGGTGGGACATTCATTGACAAGTGGCATCTTGGACCATTGTACTTACAGTGTTCTAGGCCAAGAATTGTACCTATTTAAATACTGAAACTGTTGTCAAAATGTGTTCACCCACACTGGTAGAGAAGTACCACATGGCACCATGCAGCTCAGGCCAACCACCAACGGGCTGGGCAGATACCAGGAGTACCAGGATGGGCAAAATGCAGGCATTTAGGGATGCGCAGATAGAAGAGTCCAGGGGATAAGCAGAGGCAGGAGTTCGGGGGATAGAGATGTGCAGGAGTGTGGGGCTGAATAGATGCAGGAGTTTGAGGCCTCCTGCACAAGAACATAACTTGGATTCTCCCTTGAATTGTCCAAATCCATTTCTAAGGGCAGCAACCCATCACATTAGATCAAAGCCACATTTTCTCAGAGTCCTTCCATCACAGAAAGCTCAGACAACAGGATGAGGGCACTACATCTAGTGCATGCATCTGCATTCTGTGAACACGCCAGCAGCCGTTAGTCCTAAGGTGGGACTCATCTCTGCGTGTCTTCTAAACGGATCTGCAGAGTCGTTCCTAATGGAAACGGTGCAGCCACATCTTCAAGGCTGGAATAAAAATCAGAATGGAGCCCAAAACTGAAACCGTCAGAAAGAGCCACAAGAAGATCCGGTCAAGAACTTGAGCCACAAATTTCCAGTCTTGCACTACCTGCAAAAGAGAGAAAGGCACCACCTGTCATTCCAGAAGTTGAGCAGCTCTTCTGAACTCATTAAGGGATATAAAAAGAGCAATATTGGATTTATGACACATTTTTAAGCTTTCAACATGTATATACACTTCACTAATGGCATGGACTTAGATTCTAACCAGGGATGTTATTCATCATACCCCAAGAAAATAACTTGCAAGCTGAGTGTTTAGGAACACTTATCAACAGTGAAGATGTAAAACAGAAACTACAGAATTATTTGTATACTTGGAAATATTGCTAATCAAGCACACACAAAAAATCCCTGATTTTTATACAATGCTTCCTGATATGCCTATTACAGATGGATATCTTTAGAGCACTTTTAGGTAAATACCACAGGATTTTTCTCCTACTCCACATGTGGGCATGGCTCCTCTAGCTCCAGAAGACAGCACTGAGGAACAGAGGAAATGACACGTGGGACATTATAAGAAAGGGGTCTATGGAGACTTTTGTTAGGCTTGGATGTCATGGAGGAATAGGTACCAGACGTGGAGCAGCAGGTCCAGGAAGGAACAAGCCATAGGCTAGGGGAATCTGCAAGAGAAGCATGGGATCTCACCTTTAAAGGGACACAGAGTCCAGTTTCTTTCTATACATGGTCTCAAGCTTATAGCAGTTCCCCGGGAAACTTCAGAGTATGATCACAAAAAAGAAAACACACTCAGTGGGAACCACTTCAGATCTTGAAAGAGGAGGGAGGAGAGGGAAGTGGATGGAGGAAGGAGAGGACCTTCTATATTCTAGGGACACACAGTACCATCTCTCCAGGAATCTTGAAGCAGTACTGAGCCTCATGATAGATTGCCAGGGGAAACCAGGACACTGTACAGGGAATTGCTAACCAGTTGAGTACTGTGATCAACATTTTCAATTGCAGTACCTGTAGACAAAGATTTGGTAAAGACGGAATAGAGCAGGAGGCCCACCCGCTGGCATTAGGGGGACAGCGGGCTGTCCCGAGCTTTCCAAGTTTAGAAACAAAACTATAGCATAAAACACACAAGCAAGAGTAAAATGTTAAAATGTTAACCTTAGGTAGTGGGATTACTAGTGATTGTGATCCTCTTGTCTGAGTTTTTCAAATTATCTGTGCTGGTCATACTTTTTAAAACCCACTTAAATATTTATATTAGTAATTATAAAAAGATATAAAGAGCAAAACAGAAACTCCTTCCCTAATAGCTGAAGCTTATCTGTAAGAGCTGGTGTTTTTCTAGTCTTTTGTTTTTAAATCAAAATCTTTAATTTATGAAAAATATGATAAAGAGTTAAGAGAGAAGATAAATCACTCTGAACCTATGAAGACAAGATAAAATATAAAGCGTGCTTCCAAAAACACTTCCATAAACCTGTTCATGAGCCTTAATCTAATTTTCAAGAATTTTAGAGTAAAATGACCCAAACCCTGCCTGTAGATGGCGCAGAAATAAAGGCTACTTTCAGCCTGCGTACTGAAAGATCTTGTCATTTTTTTTTCCTTGTCATGTTCTTCAAGGTAGGTTCAAAAAAACATGAAGTTCTGACAATGTAACATGTCACACAGGAGAGGGGTGGGTCTGTGGCCAGGGTGGTGGTGCCTCTGAAACCTAGGCATTTCTGTTTCCAAGACACGATCTCACTATGTGAACCATGTTGATCTCAAACTCTGCATCTTCAGCTTCCTGGGTAGATGGGATCCCAGGATGGAATCACCTGTCCTTATTTTTCTGTAATGTCTACACTAAGTAACCAGTTCCCTTTCCCTTGATGAAGTATCTGTTGCAACTGAACCTGTATTACTTTTCAAATATTCATTCTTTCTAGTCACCAAACACATTTCTAAACACTGAGTTTAAAAACATCATAGCACAAAACAGTGAAAATTACCACAGATCAGGGTAACCCCTTTAAAGGTGCAACTGAATTCTTTAAAATGCAGTTGAGGAATTATAGCACTGAATCTACAACCGCTTAGTTTTAGTCATGATACTTCCTTCTGTGAACTTTTTTTTTCTAAAAACTTAATGCTAAAAGTTCCTATGGTTTGCTGGGCTTGTTTTATATGCTTTACAGAGGCTAGGTGATAACGCCATTGTGAACAAGGGCCACCCACATTCTGTTGTAAGGGACACCAGCATGGCTTTTTCCCACTCCTCAGGCAAGCACTGTCACATCACAGCAGACTCACCTGGCTGATGAAATGCTCCTTCTTCACGTGCCTTGAAATGTATCTGATGGACTCAGCCGCCCTTTCCAGGAAGGTGACCAGAACTCTTTCTCCATCACTAATAGCCGTCTGTTTCTTTTTCCCTGAGACTTTGCCCCTCACGGCTGCTTTCCTCTCCTCTCCATCCGGGAAAGAGAAGCGGTCCATGGGGTCCTTCATGCAAAGCCATCTGGGGAGTTTTTGCAGAAACAGCCTCTTCACCCAGGGGGCCATGGGATGGTAGGTTGAAGAAGATCTGTGGTGAACATTAATGACGAAAACTGTGACAATAATGGACAGGGTAACAAAAATCATAATGAAGAGGAGATACTCCCCGATGAGAGGGATGACTTTTGAAGAAGACGGGATTATTTCTTCAATTACTAAAAGAAACACCGTCAAAGAAACCAAAACCGAGGTGGAGAGTGAAAGCTTTTCCCCTTCATCAGAAGGTAAGTAGAACACCAGGACCGTGAGAAAAGACAGCCCCAGGCAGGGGATTATCAAAAAGAGCGTATAAAATAACGGCAGGCGTCTCAGAACAAAAGAGTAAGTCACAAACGGGTAGGAATAAAAACCTTCTCTTCTGTTGCCCTTCATCCCCTTTGCATTTAGTATCTCCCACTCTCCGTTATCAAAAAAGTCTTTCCGGTCAACATTTTCGTTGATCAGAATGAGGTCGACCATGCTCCCATCGTAAGTCCAGGATCCAAACTTCATTGAGCAGTTCTGCCTGTCGAATGGGAAAAACGTGACGTCCATGGTGCAGGAGCTTTTGTAGCTGGCAGGGGGAGTCCAGCTGACGGTCCCACTGGATTTCACGATGGCCTTGGTCATGAGGGAACCTTCGAAACGTCCGTCAGCACTGCCATGAAAGTAGTTACGCTTTAGTGACTGGCCAAACGCTCACTGTCTGGAGGGTCTCCCCACCATAACGGCAAACAATACAAAGAAATCACTTTGATACAGAAGGTTAATTATTCCACCCACATCAGACTGTTCTTTGTCCTGTGTTCATCTGCCCAATGCCGTACTCTGAGACACTTACTTTTCAAAGAGAACTATGTCAGGAAGCCAGAGCGATTCAGACGGAACCTTTATCGAATTAATTCCACCATATTCTTCGGGATTCCAGCGTAATTTTTGGTCTGTCCATTCCTGCGTGAAATGAGGATGCAGCAACTTTATTCTGAAGATTCAGGACGTTAGAGCTTGGGCTCTTCAAACTTCTAAAATTTACCAGCCCACCATTTCGTGACAACAGAGATTTTTCACCCAGGTTAGACCTTGGCATCCTGTCTGGGATTCAGTGCAGCTTCCGGATCCAACGTAAGCCAGCCTCTGAACCTCCACATGCCCATGTCTGAACCAGTAAAAAGGCTCATCATGAAGGGCACTGATTCACGACTAGTGTTTCTATCCTATTTTCTCTTAAGAAACAAACAGAAAAGTCACAACTGTGTGGGAAGGGGCATGCCTCTCGTCCCAGCACTTGGAAAGCTAAGCAAAGAGGATCATGAGCTCAAAGCCAGCCTGATGTATACAGTAAGACCCTTTCTATAACGTGATAGCTGATCTCATCCAATTTGTTCCAGGAGGATTTGTCCAATGAGACTTCAGTCCCTTGACAATGGGAACATATGACTTTGGCCTGTTACTGTGAAATGTCCAGCACCTGTGATCATTCCTGATGGCATTGTCACTTTTAAACAGTGAGAACAGATGGAAGACGTCCCTTTTATGGTTTATCTAAAGCGGTTTTGTAAGCTCCTAATTAACATTTTAAATTACGTCCCTAGACTCCTGGGCCTCCATATGTTTATTTTTTTTTCTTCAAGCATTAGAAGGGTATACCCAGTGTGAGGCTTCCTGGAGTCCAGTGATGCCATCCATGTCATTAAAAAATCAAGAATTGGCAGATGGGTGACTTAATCGGATGGCAAAATATTGAAATATGAATGATGCCTAAAAAGTGCAAATCACTTTCTAAAAATTATGTTTATACCCATACTTTGTGAGGCTCTCAACCTTGGTCCAAGAAACTTTTGTTTCTAGTAGACAGTGTTCGATGCGGGGACCCATAACTCTTCAGACTGCTAAGAATGGGTGATTGCAAGTGCTCAGTGGCAGACAGGACATCTGTATCAACCTCCCCCAAACTCTACCACCCCACCACCCCACTGATGGCTCAGGGAACATCACACAAGAGGGGAAAGAAAAACTGGAAGAGCCAGAGGTCAGGGTCAAACAGTATCTTCTGGACAGGACAGGATGCTGCACTCCTGAATTCACGTAGTTGTGGTTGCCTACACAAAGTGTGCACAGGATCAAGCCCGTCAACATGCCTGTGCAGACGGGGAAGGGAAACCAGGCTACCACTCCACCTGAGTACTTATTGACAGCTGATGGCCGCTAAAGGGGAGAAAGAGAGTCTGTTTTCTTTAGGGGTACAATCCCTTGCGCCAGTGGATGGCCCCACACCCATGCCTGTACAGAGAGCAGTAATCAGACTCAGAGGGTTCTAGAAAATAAAAGGGTTATTAAAAAAAAAAGGACATAAAACTGAGTGGGGGAGCTCCTGGAAGGGGTGAGGGGAGCAGAGAATGAATATAAATAAAAGACACTGTACACACGTATGAAATTCTCAAAGAATAAACTTAAAATACGTATTTTAATTACTTTTACTTTAGATTTATTGTAATAAGAGAGATGAATACTTGATTTGGTATTTAAAAAAAAACTGTTTTCTCAAGCTGTCTTTTTGTATTATTTCCTGTTCCTTCTGGCAAAGCAGCTTACACGGATTGGTTTGGGGCACAAAGGACACGTGTCTAGTTATAGCTGGCATTTTCATCTATGTGTTGCTTAAATAAATACTGATTTATTATCTCAAAAATGCAGTTCTAGAATGGATGGAGGAGGGGCTACTGAGGTCCCACTACCGACTGGGGAGCCATTGGCAGTTGACTGTGGCTGAAGGAAGGAGAAGAACTTTCCTTTGCAGTCTGACCGTGGTACATTGCTTATGCCCCAGTGGATGGCACATATGGGCTGTGCTAATTGGATTCAATGAGTGTGTGTGTGTGTGTGTGTGTGTGTGTGTGTGTGTGTGTGTTTACAGGATTCAATGAGTGTATATATTTATATATATATAAAGTTAGAAGGGAGGCATGCTAAGGAGGCTGGGCAGAGTTGAACTGGGAGTGGATATGATCAAGACCTAATGCATCTACGTGAAATGTTCAAAGAATAAATCAAAACATTATTTAAAAAAAAAATAAACTTGAAGCTCCTGATAAATCACAATAGCTCTTCAAATGTGATTATCTCTCTATTTTAAAAAAGAAAAGGGAGAGAGACAAGAAGAAGAAGAGGAAGAGGAAGAAGAAGGAGGAGGAGGAGGAGGAAACATGGTTTGGGGGAAGCTAGAACAGAAAATATTTAAAATACTGTGTAACTGCAGGAAAGCATGCTAGAAGAGCAGCAACTTAAGAGCCAGGCTAACTAAAGCATGTAGGATATTTTCTCAGCATTCTCGGGCTTCTCTTTGTTTCCTACCCCATTCGGGAAGAGCACATACAACTCGCTCCTTGTGACCACCTTGTCTCCTGCTGAGAGACTCTTGGAATCATCAGAGGGTCCGAGTCTGAGACACGCTGACACATAGTGGCATTTTGTTGTTGTTGTTGTTGCTTACTTCACTGTACTTACCACTCAGTCGCCATTGAAGAGGCTGTTCACAATCAAATCCCATGCTGTGCAGACCTTATACAGTCAATGCAGCACCAACTGCTAAGGCTTTCTTGTCCCTCATGTGCTGCTGCCTCTGTTTGTTTGTTTGTTTGTTTGTTTTGGTGTTTGTTTGTTTGTTTTGAGAGGGGGGTCAGTTATTCAAGGTCCCTCTGTAAGCCAGGCTTCACTGAAAAGCAGGAACGTAAGAGTTAACTCTAGAACTGGGGTGGGGGTGGGGCGCTCTGTTTCCTGAAAGCCCAGGTTGCTACTGTGCGATTAAGGCTTGATAATGCTCTTAATGTTTAGCCATGTGGACAGGTGACCTTAATCTGCTACATTTCATCAAACTATAATTTAGATTTAACTCTTTTGCAAGATATTTGAGACTGCTAGCAAATGTGTTCTCGGAAGTTACTGACGTGAAGAGCAGGACTCAAAGATTGCTTTGTCCATGGATCTTCATAAGGAGTTGCTTTCTTACAACTTCAAATTCTGCTTAATGTGTGCAATCCTATACGCAGAAAATGAACTTGGCAGCAAAAGAATTTAAGCTGTTTTGATTTGTAAAGCTATGAAGTATTTTATCTAAATATAAAATGACTTTTGTCTGGCTTAAATAATGTTAAAAAGAATTTGAAAATGTAAATTTATCTAAAAGATTTTCTGTGGTCAAATTTTAATACACTGACACTTTTAGAAACTAGTTCTCCATGCCTGTCTTTGTTAGGGTTTCTATTGCTTCGCTAGACATGAACCTGAGGTGTTTGGGGCAGAGCTCACCCACCCGTGTGGCTTTACTGATGCCTTGGGTCTGAACCCAACCTGCACGCTTGGCCCTTGGTATGGCATTGTGCTCCGCAGTGCCAACAAATGCTGCCTAAACGCTTCGCTCAGATTCTCGGCCGCCATTTTCTGTTAATTACAGTGTTTGGGTTGCATATACTGTTTGTGCTCTCCAGAAACATAATGATTTTGTTATGAAAAATCAAGATTTTGGCATTTCCCATCATCGTTTCTCACCATAAAAGTAACAAATCAGTGTATCTTCAGATTCTAATGCGTGAAAGTGTTTGACTTTTAAAATTGCTGCTTACATTGATGGCTTGAGTTTCACAAAATTAATTCGATGAATTTTGTCTCAGCATCAGGACAAAATTT
>CABHPQ010135894.1:6354-28133 GCA_902168405.1 Peromyscus aztecus
TCTCTCTCTCTCTCTCTCTCTCTCTCTCTCTCTCTCTCTCCAGCTGTTGCTACTGAAAACTGATAAAAGGATCTAGTAGATAAAGTACTTGCTGCACAAGTGTGAGGCTGCAAGTTTGAATTTCCAGAACCCACAGTAAGCTGAGCAGAATAGTGCACATCTGTAATCAGTGTGTCTTACAGAGGTGGGAGGTGAAAAGAGGAGCATCCTTGGAGGCTTGCTGCTGGGCACACCTGCCTTGTGCATGCAGGGGCAAACAACAAAGAGACACTATATCAAACAAGATAGCACAATGGAAGGCAAGAACCAACACCCCAGGTTGTCCTACAGTCTCCACATCCCCGCTGTACCATTGGTGTGTGTGCACCTGTGTGCTCATCCCCCCACACTATACACACACTCACAGACATCCATATGTATTATACACACACACATCACAAGAAATGTGAGACTGACAACCTCATCATACATGGTGCTTTGGAGACTAAGCAATATTCTATTCTAGGAGATTGAACTCATAAAGCAAAAACTGCAAGTCAGATTTTGGAAGTTAAACAACTGAAAGATTGTAGCTGAAGTTTTCTCCAGTCCCACCCAGGCCTGCAGCTGCTCAGACCCAAATAAACACACAGAGACTTATATTATGTATAAACTGTATGGCCGTGGCAGGCTTCTTGCTTTCTAGTTCTTACATCTCAAATTAACCCGTTTCTATTAATCTATAAGTTTAGATTGTGGCTTGTGGCTTACTGGTACTTTTACATCTTGCTTTCTCTGTGTCTAGCTGGTGACTTCTGACTCAGCCTTCCTGTTCCCAGAATTCTCTTCTCTACTTGTCCTGCCTATACTTCCTGCCTGGCTACTGGCCAATCAGCACTTTATTTATTAACCAATCAGAGCAACACATTCACAGCATACAGAGCAATATCCACAGCACTCCCCCCCTTTTTTTTCAAAAAGGAAGGTTTTAACTTTAACATAGTAAAATTACATATAACAAAACAATTATCAAGCAAGAATTACAGTTACAATATCTAGTCTATTTGTATTTGGCAAAATTAAAGATATCCTATCTATCCTATATTTGTGAGTCTAAGGTTTCATATCTAACTTATCTTTTATCATAACTGAGGAAATTATAACTATCTAGTCTTCAACTACATCAAAGACCTCAGAAGGATATAATATTACCTGGGAAATGGGAGAAGGACGCAAGCAACTTTTGGGAACCTTGCAATAGTAGACTGAGACAGCTGGCAGCCTGGACAGTCATCCAAAGTTCCTCTGTAAAGTTGGGGCATCTGTCTTCAATGCCCATCCTCCTCTCTGAGGTAAATAGGCGCTACCAGGAGCAGACATGTCTCACTGTCCAGAAAGTCTAAATTTTTCTGAAGTTCAGCACATCTACCACAATAGTAGGTCAGTGATGTGCTGAGCATTTGAGTTCTGGGGTTCGGCTCTATAAAACATTTTAAATGCCATATTCTGTAGGTCTTTGAAGTATTTGAAGATTACCTACCTAATTGAATTATATCCATGTATCCTAGAAAACTTAACATGACTATAAGTTTGACTATCATAGAAAACTAATTATTAATCTGTATTTCTTAATTATCCACTACAATTTCAAATGAGCTGCACAAACATAATACTTTAAATGAGAGTTGAAATATATATATATATATGTATATGTGTATATATAAATATGTATATGTTTATATATATATATATATAATGTAACATGAATCTTAAAAGGTCTTATTAATAAAAACAAACTCAGAGCCAGTTATTGGGGTGAATGCTGGAAGATCAGATAAGCAGAACAAGCCACAGCCACCACACCTTGCCAATTCTTCAGCTGATCCTGTTTCCTCAGACTGGAAGCTTCTGCGTCCTCATCCAAATGGATCTCAGCTGAACTGCGGCTCATAAGCCTAAAAGCTTAACCAGCTCTAGTTCCTGGTTTTCATGCCTTATATACCTTTCTGCTTTCTGTCGTTACTTCCTGGGATTAAAGTCGTGAGTCACCATGCCTGGCTGTTTCCAGGGTGGCTTTGAACTCACAGAGATCCAGATGGATCTCTGCCTCCCAAGTGATAGGATTTAAGGCATGTGTGCCACCATTTTCTGGTCTCTATGTCTATCTAGTGGTTGTTCTGTCCTCTGACCCAGATAAGTTTATTAGGATGCACAATATATTGGGGGATATAATATATATATTGTAATATATATATATAATAACAAAATCAACTGTAAATTTGCATCAATAAACTAAAATCCATAGCAATGTAAAACATTTTAAGCAAGTTGCTCTTAAAAGTAGGTTCAATAATCTACCTTTTTATCCTATCATATTTATGTCCTATATTTCTATATCAAAAAATTCTGTTTTTAAATGTAATGATTATTTTTTCAAATTTTTCTTTTAAGTGTTTAGTAAAATTTAACTATCTTTTAATTGATTTTAAAAGATAATCTTACAGTATTTGAGAAAATGTTATTAGTTTTCAGTGTGTCAACAAATGGTTTTTATTTGTTGATATTTATGTATGAGTCACAGGAAGTATGTCAATCCCCTGGTTCCCTCCCAACAGCCATTGCGTGTTTCCTCCCATATCATAGGGGTTTTACATGCCACCTGACTATTCTGAATAAGAAACAATATGAAGAGATCACTTGGGAGAGCTTTGGGAACATTCCTTAAGAGATGACGGAACTATACCATGTCTTTATCCTCAATTCCTATTTCTATCTACTGTGTACAAATACAGATACCTTAAAAATGAGGAAAGTCCATGCAAGCTTATTTTATGTTTCCAACACTACAGAATTCACTGCTTAGTGGTTACCAGATACTCCTTATTTGGAAGTATCTTTTAATTCATAGAGAAACCCTCAGACCTCAAATACAGACTAGTGGGAAGCAGTTTGCAAAGTCCCATTGCATTTTAAAGTCAGGCAGTGTGAGCTACAGCATCACACTAAGGTCAGACTGGAGTATGATAAGGGAGGGAGAGTCACAAGCTGTTGGAGCAAGGCGGCTCCACCACAGCAATCGCAAGTGCCTAGCGGTCTGACCCAGGAGGTCCTCTAGCTAACAGGCTGTCAGACTTCCCTCTTCCGGCCTGCCCTGTGCCGTCCCTGTACACAGGGAACTACAATGGCATTGCCCCTCAGCACAGACTCTGGTCTGTGCTTGTTTGCCTTATCAGTTACTTTATCAGCTGGAACCCATCCACTCAAGACAGAGAAGCCACAGTTATATGAACAGGGGAACCTTTAATACAGGAATTATTAATTCTGTCAGAAGATTAATATTAAAGTCATTGCTAAGTAAATATAATTTTAATTTAAATTTATATCTAAAATAAATACAATTCTAAAAACAGTAGATGAGAGAGTTTGGGGACATAGCTCAATTGATAAAGTGATTTTTGCACCAAGAGAAGGACCTGAGTTCGATCCCCAGAACTTACTTTTAAAAAGCCAGGCATGGTAGCACATGTGTGCCATGTCAGTGATAGATATGGAGATGAGTCCCCTCAAAACAGAGAAGAAAAAGGTGTTAACACCTGAAGAACCTGAAATTATCCTCTGGCCTCCATGTGTGTGCCCACACATGTACACACACACACATACACACACAGATAATGAACAGCCACTGCCCTCATGACTGACTGAGCATTCAAGAAAGACTCCCTATCCCACAGGACTTGGATCCTGAATTTATCAGTTAGGAGATGGCCATGGACCACAAATAGCAAACTAACTTCTACGGTGCCAGTCCAGTGTAATTCGGTAGGAAACTCTCACCTACAATAGGCCAGAAATGCATCCTCTAGTTGTTCTCATAGATGTAACTCACTAGAAGCTTTTCAACTACCAAATGCAATGGACATTTGTGTGATGGGGCTTCTCTGTTCACCACTGGAGGCTGCTAATTGCTGTGCATGTTGAGAGCCTGACACTGGAGAATCAGTGTTACAGAGTTGGAGCAGTCTGCTGAAACCATCTGAGAGGACAATGTGCCACAATTAGCAGCTGGGTCCTACAAGCTCTGCAAGAGTTAGTCCCAAAGGATCTGTGACAGCTACAAGAGCCTGATAATGGAGAGGAGCATACATGCTTTTGGAGCTCAGGGTGAGCATGCACCAGATCAGGGGAGCTCAGGGTGAGCAGAGTGACCATGCACCAGCTCAGATAGGGGATCCCATTTCTTCTGGCAGTGGTTCTCTAGTGCTCTCTACTGACATTTCAATGCCATCTACAAATTATATATGTAGGGGGAAAGGGCTGGCTATAGAAACCCACCCTGACCCTAGAGTCCAGAACTAGGAAAAGATGGCTCAGATCAGGGCAGAAAGAAACACAGTTTGGCTCAGTCACATCAGAGCCATCTCTGCCCTGGCCAACCGACTTGTGAAACCAACCAATCACTGAGCAGGACAGTAGAACCCTTGGCCCTAAGTCAACCCTGGTTGACTCCACCCCCAAGACATCCTGTGTAAGCCGCCCTGCCTAGTCAGTTAGAAAAAAAAGGCTGTTCTCTCCACCCTGGTAGAGACAGCTACTCTCCTGGACTCCTCCTTCCCAAATAAACCTCTTTCTCAAGAGTTTTGGGTGTGAAGATCTTCATTTTCTGGCATAGAGAAGATCCTTGCTGAGACGTCCCTTGGTGGACAACACAAGGAAGAGCTGAAAGAGCAGAGCAAGGAGTAACTGAACAGAAGATCCTTGCTGAGACGTCCCTCAGTGGACAGAGCAAGAGAGCTGGAAAGTAACACTTTGCTCTGGAGCCAGAGAAGAGTGCTACATTTCTGCACGGGTTTCCCCTTTTGCAGAGTAAAGCAAAAGAAGCAACATCTTAGGCGGGAGAAGCGGAGCTCTTCTAGAAAGCCCCTTAAGTGGGGGCTGAGCAAAGCTCAGGTGTAGAGGCTCTCCAGGAGAGGAGCAGGATTGCTATATCCTGTGGGGAGACCATCCCCCATCACACTAGGTTTACCTTGACTTTCCCAAAGAGTCAGGATACCCTTCCCTGCTGAAGCAGTTCCAGGCCTGACTCTCCCAAGAAATCAGAAAAATTTCCCTTCCATGGTTGGGCTGTTTCTTTGCAGTTCCAGCCGTCACAGCTGTGCTAAACAATTCCAGGTGCCTGGGGCACCTTCAGGGCAGAGCTGTTGTTCTGAGCAGTTTGAGGTGTCTGCGATACCTTGCCCTCCAGGACTGAACTGTCTCCTTGCAGTTCAGCCATCAGAGCTGTCCTAAGCAGCTCAAGGTGTTGCCTGACCCCCAGGTAGTTAGGACACCTTTCCTAGAATTGCAAAACTCACGTTTTGGTGCCAAAATCCGGAACCAAACCCAGAGTTGTTGCAACCAATTTACTTACATTTTTGGTGCCAAAACCTGGGACACCAAACCCACAGAGTTGCAAAACTCATGTTTTGCAACCAATTTACTTACAATATATACATATATATGTATATTACATAACACACACACACACACACAATTCTCTGTTGCAGCAACCTGAGAAGAGAAGTTTCTTTTGAATCATAGTTGTGAGACGTCAATTTACAGTTTGTTAACCCTGTTGCTTTTCAACCTATGGCAAAATGTATGTTGGAGCAGTTAACTCAAGTCTTCATGGCCAAGAAGTTTGGAGAGATGAACAGAAACCATTATCTCAGTCTTCTCAGGGGCATGCTCCAAATGAAATAACTTAATCCCATCAAGCCTTACCTTTGAAAGACACTACCATCTCCTGAGGCCTTTCTGTGGCCTTCCTGTGGTCCTTGAAGGACACTTGAGGTCCAAACTGTGCAAGCAGGGTAAAGAAGTGAACCCAGAGAGGGAAGTTACTGAACTGGCAACCTGCACATCCACCATTGCATGCCGAGCATAAGGAAGCAAATGATTTACTTCTTAAGTCACAAGGCTGTGAAAAGCCATAACCATGGAGAGACAAATATCTACATTAATATGAGTAGACGAAAACTGTGGAAAAGTTACATATAAATGGACAGCTGTATGAACAAGAGATAATAGGCAATTGAGAAAATCATTAAAACCATATTTTTAATGGAGGCCCACATATTTGCTGTAATTTTTGGTTTAAGTTGAAAATTTCTGGGTTGAGACCCTAACTTCCAATGTGATTGTATTTGAGAAGGCCTGTAAGAAGGTGGTCGGTGTGAAATGAGTTTGGATCCATCTAAGAAGACTGGCCTCCTCTGAGGCTGAAGAGGCGTTGGAGCACTAGAGCACCAAGACAAGTCCACGCGAGAACACAGCAAGAGGCAAGCTGCTGTCCGCAAGGAGAAGAAAGGCTCCACAGAAACCCAGCCTGCCTACATCCTGCTCTTGGATTTCCAGTCTCCAAAACTGTCCCTTTTCGGCTGTCCATTCTGTGTATTTTATCATACCAGCCCTATCTTATTGATATACTCTCACAATGTGGTTGAAGAAACAAAAATTAATGTGATTAATGAGCACCTACTGTTTGTATTGGCTCTAATTCTAAGCCTTGACAGGTTAAATTCTGGTTGGAGGTGGTAGCAAAAGTATCTGTATCTACTGTTTGATATGTGTCTACTTTCTGCAGATTCTCCTTTAGTGATGACCAAGAGCTACAGCTATACTCTTCGTGACAGGTAGGCTTATTATAAATTACTACAAATGTGTAGGTAAAATGTAAAGATCAACATGGAAACCATAAATGTCAAGAGGAAGCACACTTTCATAGATGTTTAGTGCCAGCAAGAGGGCAAAACTAACTAGCATATCAGAAGCACAGTTGAAATGAAGCTATTTTATAGCTATATGCTGTAAGGAATAAATTCATATTTATCTTTTATGTCTTCCATAACCGTTGGAATTTAAAGGGAAAATCATATAAAATCATTGTAGGGTAACAAAATTGCACAAGAGAAATATGATGCTCAATAATTTTATTTTAGCATAAAAATCTTTCTTTATAGTAATTTGAACTTTTTGTATGTTCAAAAAACCATATCAAACCAAAATAACAACCTTTATCCATAAGACTTTTATGCATTTAATGATAATACAAAATTAATTCAGCCCCAACTAATGGAATAAAATAAAAATAATCAAAAGTAAAGCTTAGTATGAGGAAGACTCATAATCCCTGGCGCCTTGATACTTGAGTGGACCATATACACCACAAAGCACCGTGTACAATTTTTAGTTCAAGGCAATGTAAAATTATCCGTATGGTCTTCCTGGAGCTGTGCGATCTTCATGTTTTAAATTTATTGACATGTGGGAGTACTGAGGACCGTCCACAGAGTTCCTGATGAGTATTGGTGAAGTACAGAATTCCCACCTGCCATTCCCTTGATAACTGTTCCAGAATAACTCTTGACTTCACCATGCACTGTGCTGTGACAAGTTAATGATATCAAATGTGATGCAAGCTGACTTGAGGCATGAGAACTCACCTTCTCTTGAGCACTCAGAACCCTGATGTATAAACAAACCCAAGCTAGATGAATGTAGATTAAGAGACATGTCAGCCACTCAGCATCATACTGAGAGTACTGCCCACAGATAGTCCATCAACAAGAAATCTGACCACTCAGATCACATACAGCCACCTTGCCTACAATCTCATACACAGGCTGAAGGCAAACCCAACAAAGACATCAATAACTGCAGAAGAATTGTGAATGAAATTGGACATTGTGAAGCCACATGTTTAGGGCAATTTACGTAACTGATAAGTATTAGTATGATATGAAGTCATTTACAGTTCTAAAATGATGTGATTCGGTTCTATGCTATAATACTACAGAAGCTTAGCCTTTGCAGAGACTCTGCTCTGAGGTTTTCTAGTTTGGACAAACTGAGCCGTCCTCTGATGGGTGATAGCCCAGTTTCCCTTGTCAGGAAATAATCCTTAATTGTACTTTCTTTCTCTCTCAAAGGTGTTCCAGTTGAGTCAATAAATTATTCTCTGATCTTACAGGACATTTCTGAAATGTCAGTCAAGAAAATATTAAAAACAATATTATTGGTAGTTATAGATAAGCAACCAGTGTCCTACTGAGAATAAGGTATGCAAAACCTTACTAGATGAGTTATGATAGTAAGGTCAACAAATTACGATCCATTTTTCATTATGCATATGTATATATATTGAACTTATTCTGCATATTATGTGAATGTGGTAGTTAAGATACAAACTTCAGAAGCCTCATTTGTGGTCAGCTTGCACATGGTCACTGTGACCTTACACACTTCTGATTTGTTATTGTGAAAACAGGAGGCTATGTGCACATATGCAAGTGTACAAATGCCTTGAAAAGATACTTAGCACACAGCACTGCATAAGTGTAAGAGATTATTACTATTTGTGAAATGTTAGATGTCTTATGTTCGTTTCTTTTTCAAGAATGGTGACCAAATAACCAATAAGATGCAATTTAATGGATGAAGGATTTATTTCATCTTGTGGTCCCATGGTAGGGGAAGAATAGAGTAGTGAGAGCTTGTAGCATGGCTTGATAACATCTGGGTGGACCAGGAAGTGAAGAGCTTAGGCTGGAACCAATGCCAGCTATAACCCTCTACCCCCACCCTATGGCCCCAAAAATGCCAATCGCGTTCATGTCCAATAGTCTCCATAACCTTAAAAAATACCACCAGCAGCTGAGGATCAGGTGTTCAGGCACATGAGTCTGTGGGGGACATTTTATATCTAAGCTATAACACATCTTTACTGCTGTACTTTTTCCTGTAACATCATAAAAAGGAACATTCATGAACAGATCTTGAAACTGTGTGCTTAGACATATCACTTAAACCTGCACTCTCTTTGAGTCACAAAGGAGTCAAACCTCATAGTTTCTACACTGAGTGAAATGTCAGGGTCTGATACTATTTAAATATCCTTTCCAAATATCTAGAGTAGATTTTGTCCAAATTGAATGAATGTGTGAAATAATAGACTTATGTTATCAAAACAAAGCAATATTTCATTTACTCAACTCTGATGAAATTAATTTCATTTCATTTCAATTAAATGATGAAGGCTGGAGTGATGGCTCAGAAGCTAAAGGCTAGACTCACAACCAGAATTATAAATGATTAGAGTTGTATACATCAAAATCAAAAGGTTTTGTTGTAGTGATAAGTTACTTTTTTCTCTGAATTTGTCAAATGTAAATGGACTAGACATTGTTGATGTGTTTATTGCTTGGATATATTGTATATGGTCATTGTACTTATTGTATATAGTTTTTCTTATATTATTTATATTTTTTATTTTAGACTAAAAAGGGGAAATATGGTGATATTTTGTTTGTACACCCCAATAAAGCTTATCTGAGGATCAGAGGAAAAAGCTAGCCACTATATTAAACATAGAGGTCAGGCAATGGTAGGTAGCATATGCCTTTTATCCTAGCATTCAGGATGCAGAGATCCATCCAGATCTCTGTGAGTTCAAGGCTACACTGGGAAGAGAGCCTTGAATTCCAACACTAGTTAACCATAAAGGTCTGGAGGTCTGTACAGACAGACAGGAAGTGACAGAGCTGGGCAGGAAGAGGAAGTAGGTCTCTTTGGAGATTGAGGTGTCAGTGACGTAAGGTTGGCTGTGGCTTGTCATATTCCTCTGATCTCTCAGTTTTAAACCCAATATCTGGCTCTGGGGTTTTATTAATAAGACTGTTTAGTAATTTGTCTTATAAAATACATTTCCTTTCTCTAGTATCTCCTTAAATAGGTGCTACATATTAAGTATCAGCTGCTTCTGAATGTATTGCACAGAGCAAGACTACGTGACTGAAATTGTGGTTTTTTTTTAATATTCTCTGTATTTCGAAACCAATATTAACACTATTCTAGGTATGCTCAAATGATAAAAGTACCTGGCAAGTTCAAACCCCTAGAGGGATTAATCAACAAAAATGATCCTTTAATTGGATTGTCCATTAATTTTAAACATACTAATTTTGCTTTTATTGCAATGAAAGACAAGAATTAAATGAACATTTTACAATTGTTATTTTTTAACCAAAAAAAAAACTGATATCAAAAAGCAAAACATAATAGGATCTGAATAACAGATACTTAACTATGAAAAGTATAAAAACAAATAGAAAACACCATGTACTTTAAGCCAGTTAAGACACAGAGTAAGAAGCTAAAGAGAGAGCTAGTGGTTTGGAGCACAAGCTGCTCTTCCAGAGGATTGAAATTCCGTTTCATCAGGCAACTCACAACCACTTGTAATTCGAGCTCCAGCAGATCAGATGCCCTCTTCTGGCATCTGTGGGTACCTGCACTCACAGACATATACACTTCATTAAGAACAAATCCAAAAGAAGATAGTATAGAACATTTGAATTCCTAGTCCCTTAACTTAGGAACTATTTTAGGATTATTTTATACAAGTTTCCAATTGCAGCACAGGAAGTGAAAGAAATGATGGTTGCACAAAAACTTTTCAGAAATTCATTGACAAGAAAGGCATTTCCTCAAGCCTTCAGGGGCCTCAATTCCAGTATTGTCAAATATGAAATTAAAAATGTAAAAGTAAAAACTTTGTCTTTTTCAAAGTGAGCACAAGTATTGTTGATAAACATTCCATTTGATAACTAATTCTAAAAATCTCAACATCATAATTATCAACATAAA
Source organism: Peromyscus aztecus (assembly GCA_902168405.1). NCBI lineage: Eukaryota > Metazoa > Chordata > Mammalia > Rodentia > Cricetidae > Peromyscus > Peromyscus aztecus. The sequence goes on from CABHPQ010135894.1 coordinate 17,017, forward strand.
AATTAATCAACTTTTAATGGTATCATTTGTTTTTCTCTAGAGGAAAATAAGTCTAAATGCCCCCAAGGTAACAGGTGGGAAATTGACCTAAGTGAAATTATCATTGTTTTCTGGTTTGTGGTTTATTTACAACAAGCTCGGAGATTTAAATCTAAAGCAAGATATAGCAGAGCAAGCAAATGGAAAATTTAAATTTAAAATGAACATGTGTTGGAACATCAAGAAGGATGAGGCTTGTTTTCCAATGCACAGTTCATTCAGGAGGATGAAAGGAAGCATGTGCCTTTTTTGCAAGGGAAAGCAGGATGCAGGGAAAGGAAGGATCTGCTTCCTGGATTATAGTGTCCTACACATGCCAGGAGTTCATAAACAGCTTCTGTTCTCATGCTTTTCCCACCCAAACCTCCTTGGCTCTGTGTTTTCAAACCAACCACCTTCAGCATTTAGCTACCAGCTGCTCTTGTCTCCTGAATGAAGGTGGATTTAATCTCTGACCCGCAGACTCCCATGTTGTCCCAGCTCTTTAATTTCCACTCCATATTCCTCTCTGACAGCTCATTTTAGATTCTAAAGAGGTGGGAATTGTGACCCTTCTTATCTATTAATGCCAGAAGGAGGACACAGTTGCTGCATGCAATTTTAAAATACTCGGCAAGGATATCATCCAATGAAAATTTATTTTCAATACTACTTCTGCTAGATGTCTACATTACAGTGCAAAAAATCAATTTTTAATAATTTGATTGCTTTGTAAAGACTTCTTAGGAACTGTTCAAAGATAGTTCAAATTTATTGAACCCTCAGGGCCATCCCCACACTATTCAGGAGGGGAACACAAAATCCCATTCCCATGAATAGGAATACAAGACATGCCTTAAGACAGGTATAGAATATTAAGTCTCTCATGCTAAGAACTCACTCTTTTCCATGTTTCATAATCATTCCAACACCATTTCACACTAGTGCTAGAATATGCCACAGGATCTGTGAATGGACTCACCCTGGATTCTGGTAGATCACTTTATGTAAGTGGAAACCAGAACACTGTTAATATTACCATGCAGAGCTTGTCACTAACCTTTAGTGATGTTCAGAAATCGCTAGGAAAGACTGGCCTTTCTGAAACTCACTGGGTACCATATGATGTGGGGGTTTTTCCCACCAACCCCACAGCTTCCCAGAGTTTTCTTGAGTGTGAGCAGCAGGAAATATTAGATAGAAGGATTTATTGCGGAGAATCTTGCAGAGACAAACAGATAGAAAATAAAGGATAGCCTCGAGAGGACCTGAAACCTATTCCAACGGCCCCTGACTGTCTTGGCCCCAGGGTTTTTATAGAGACGCCAAGGGGTGGAGCAAATGACCTCCTCCCCCAGCACAGCCAAGTGCAGACCATATCAGACACCTGCACTCAGGCCTGTGGTCCTAATCATCCTCTATGCGGACATGCTGGGTAAAGCCACGAGGAACCCGAGAACGGGCTCCCACAATATGAGACTCAGAATACATCACTACAGTGTTCCTCCCCAAAGGTAGCCTCCCAGTCTCGGGTGATTAAATTTCATCATGTCTACTCTCAGGGCATATGGGCTTTTTTGTTTTTGTCTTGTGCATCCCAACTGGCCTCCAACTTGCTATGTAGCTGAGGATGACCTCAAACTTCTGATACTCCTGAATCTAGCTCCCAATTTCAAGGATAATTGGTGTGTGCCAGCATGCCTGGTTTTATGAAGTACTGGGAACTGAATTCAGGTGCATACTGAGCAAGATTCTACCAGCTACCTAGGCTAAATGGTACATATTTTGATGTGAACTTATATTCACACTCATAGTTACAATTCTACTTATGTTTTAAATCATGAAATTGATAAGAGTAGGCTATTTCTCCAGCTAATAGAAAATGGCTAGCACTAATATTTCCATGTTGGAATCATCTCCTTCATTCTTTATTATGGGGTCTTGTCCCACTGGGAACTTAGGTCACCTCTGAAGATGTGGCCTGGAACCAAGGAAAGGTAAGTGCACCACTAGCCCATTTCCCAGCCTTCCTCTTTTCCAGAGACAATCAAACACAGTATGGAATTGAAGTCAAGCAAGAACTTGTTTATTGTTAGGCAGTAAGCCTCTTTTATAGCAAAAACCTCAGAACCCTAGAAGGGGGTGGAAGGAACCAATCGTTTGAAAGGTCACCCTATGCTCATTTCTTTGTTTACGAGCTGTTTATGCACTGACATCATCTCCTGATCTTTGTATCTAATCTCAGCATAAACAACTTGGGCTCCATCTGACTTCCTGTCGGCACCATTCTTGTAGCCCATGTATGCCCCCGCTTTATAGCACATACATAGGAGTTCCAACCAAACAGTTGATCAAGCACCTGTACATTAACAAAACAATCGGTTATTCTCATTATTCTTGGCTTGCCAGAACAGCTAAGTAAACCCCTATGGCCAAAGACACGACACACTTCAGTCACAGTACTTGAAGAAATGGTATTGACCTGAAGCCCACTCCCTTAAGGCTAATTTTTTCATAATGTGGAAAGGAGCTATGCAGGCTGTTAAGGTAGGGAAAGTTGTCAATGTCCAGCCCCACTCAGTCTTCATGTCTGAAAACAAAAACAATGATGGGACCTGTAAGATAGCACTAATGCTTTGGTACTGGCATCTACTGCTTGTGGAGTAATGAACAACTCTCTAATTAGACCTATGGTCTGCTTAGTGCAACAGTATTCATACATGGTACTATAAACACATAGTACCAAGAACTCCTGTCCACAGAGAACATAGGCCATACAGGAGGACCTACTACTACTGAATTGCTAAAGTAATATAGTTTCCAACCGTGTTATGAATACTTATCCTTATACCCATAGATAAGTGTAGCTCCCACATCTCACAACAGGAACTTCTTTTGGAAGAAGATGGAGACTCACTCGAGAGGTCCACAACTGGTCAAAGTACAAATAAACAACAGTGTGATGTCCAGCCCCAAATGGGATATCTATAGTATAGATAGATAGATAGATAGATAGATAGATAGATAGATAGATAGACAGACAGACAGACAGATAGACCTATACATACAGTTCAGGGAACATCTTGAAAGAGGAAGTAGGAAGACTGTAAGAGTCTGAGACTGGCACAATCCCTTCTGGACAGAACAGACCAGGAATTCTGCATCCATGAACTCCCAACAATATGTTGCAAAGACCACAGCAGCATGCGTGGGGAGTATTCATGAGACCCCACTCTAAGTAAAGAGCTAAAAGCAATGAATAAGCTGTTGAGGAAAGGGGATCCAGGTTTATTTTGTTTTGCTTTGCTTTGGTTTTTTTGTTGTTGTTGTTGTTGTTGTTTGTTTTTTGTTTTCAGGGATGAAATCCTAATCCTAAACTGCCAGCTGTAAACACATGCAAATAAGAACAACTTTAATTAGACTCAATAGATGTGAGTGCATGCAAATATGCATGTGTGATGGTTAATCTTGGTTGTCAATTTGACACACCTGAGAAGACAAAACCTCAGCTAAGCAATTGCCCCACCAGATTGGCCTGTGGGCCTGTCTGTAGGGCATTTCCTTGATTGTCAATTGATGTGGGAGGGCCCAGCTGACTATGGGTGGTACTACCCCCAGGCAGGTAGACCTGAACTGTGTCAGAAAGGTAGCTGAATGTGAGCCAGGGAACAGCCAGGAAAACAGCTTTCCTCCATGGTTTCTGCTCCAAGTTCTGGTCTTCTTGTGATGGACTGAAACCAATAAGCTGAAATAAGCCCTTCCCTTCCCAGAATTCTTTTTGTTATGGTGCTTATCACAGCAACAGAAACCAAACGTGTGTGTGTGTGTGTGTGTGTGTGTGTGTGTGTGTGTAGGTCATGAATTCAAGGGGATGGTTAGGAGACCACAGGAGGAATTTGAGAGGTTGACAGGGAGATAGAAAGGATGCAAGCACAATAGACTCTTATATGAAAATTTCAAATTAATAAAAAACAAAGAAAACAGCAAAAACAATTTTTCAGAAGCATTTATCTTGAGTATATTTGTAGCACCCTATGAATGAGGTATAAAACTTCTCTAAAACATTGGCAAATTAGATGCCAGAAAATGCTGACAAAAATTGACTAAGACTTAAAACTATGGCTGAAAGAAGTGTAATTTAAGAGAGTTTGGTTAAAGACAACATTATAAAACATGAAGTTCTTTATTTTACTGTTATTTATTTAAATGCCCAGAAAAGAATGTCCCTAAAGAAATACTTTCCATTAATTTCTTCTATATGTTAAGTATTAAGCAAGGTTTAAGGATTTAGCATGTGCAGTTCTGTAATGTATTTTCTGCAAATGACATGTAAAACTGCCAAGTCAAACATCAATCTCCTTCATGGCAATGCTTAGGAATAGTAACTAAAATGGAAGGGGTCATACATCCATCATGTCTTTAGTTGTTACTGAACAACTGAACTAAATCCTCCAAGTTCTTTTCCAAGTAGCATCTATGTCTTACATCTACAATTCATCGTTTATATTTAAATTCACAATTCTCCTCTTTCTATTTTAAATTCTATCCCATTTATTTTGGTGAAATATTCTAGTCTCCTTGAGTAATTTAAAATCTTAATCCTGAAATACTGAATTTAGTCTTTCCACTGTGCTGACAATTTGGTAAGCAATCCTTTTGTCCCTTCATCCAGTGCTAACAGTGGTGACCTGCACAGAGCCAAGGGTGAATGCTACAATATTTCATGAACACTTTCTCAAGGGCAAAGATTTGCCCTATGGTGGAAATGACAGCATAGTGAATTATTCAACTCATTCTAGGAGCAAATGTGGCCAGGCAGCATAATTTCTTAATTATGATAAAGATGAAAAACTAAAGGAAATTATTTCAGACCAAAGTAAAGGTGATTGGAATGAAGGTACTGTATAATCTACATCCAAGGCAGATGTGAGCCTCTTATATTAATCATATCTGATTTTTGGATATCTTACCAACATCACTTAAATCATAATTAGCACTAAGTAGGAGGAGAGGATCACCAACTAGGAGGTCATGGAATGAAGCCAGAGCACTGACATTGGAGTTCATTGATGTCACTTGTTTCAACAAACTGCACTGACTTTGTTATGCACAGTCAATGAACACATTGGCAGAAGCTATCTTATGAGACAAAGTGGAGCCAGTGTCCAACAGAAGCATTTTAACACAGAGCACCTTGGGATATGGTGTTTGGGGAACACAGTGATACAACTATAAGCAGAGAAAAGCTAGAATGCCAACCTGGAAAAGTGTCAGTGACTAACAGCTCCAGCTGTAGGCCAAGTCATAGCTTCAATACATTAGAAAAAAGAAAGCTTTCTGGTTAGTCTAGATATCACAGAGTAACTGCTCCAACTCGGTTCACCAAAAAATAGGAAGAGATGATGAAAGTAAGGATTAGCATTTTAATAACTTGTGAGATATGAAATGAGCATTTACTAAAACTACACAAAATAAATGGACCAGCATTGATGCTGTGCCTGCATTCCATGTGTCACACCCTGGATCTGCATTTATCCAGCTCAGCTCAGATATTTTTATCACTATGTTTCAGTTGTGGAAATCTATGAGAAAGTAAGAAAAAAAAATCACTCTAAATTAACCTGAAGAATTCAACCTATAAAGAAGTTCAAGCAGATCCTGTTTCCATGGAACCGTCCTATAGCTCACACCATCCCAGCTAGTCCTGGCTCCCCTGCTAGGGCCTGCTCCCCTACCCCAGCCCCAGCAGACTCCTGCCACTCAGGCACAGGCCACACAAGTCAGAACTAGTGAGTGACCTACCTGCCAGCAGAACTGCCCCCTTCCCTAAATTCTGTTCCGTGGGACCCTCCCCTGCAATCCGTGCCATTCCAGCTTGTTGCTGGCCCACTGTAGGGCCCTGCCTCCAACCCCAGTGGACTGCTACCATTGAGGTGCAAGCCACACTAGCTTAAAGAGACTTCAGTTGCTCAGGTGCAGGCCACACTGATCAGATGAACAGAGATCCCCTGCTCAACCAAAGGCCAAGCTAACCAAAAGAAGGCCAACTCCCAACTTGGACAGAGACTCTCAACTAGATCAGAAGTCATGCCAGCCACCAGAAATGGCCAACATCAAATTAAGTGGAGAGAAACTTAAGGCCATTCAACTAAAATCAGGGATAAAATAAGGCTTTCCACTCTGTATCTATTCAATATTATACTTGAAGTTTTAGCTAGAGCAATAAGACAACTGAAGGAGATCAAGGGGATACAAATTGGAAAGGAAGAAGTCAAAGTATCGCTACCTGCAGATGATACAGTATACATAAGTGACCCCAAAAATTCTGCCAGAGAATTCCTATAGCTGATAAACACCTTCAACAAAGTGGCTGGATACAAAATTAAGTCAAATAAATCAGTAGCCCTCCTATATATAAATGATAAACAGGCCAAGAAAGAAATAAGGGAAACATCACCCTTCACAATAACCAAAAAAAAAAAAAAAAACATAGAATATCATGGTGTAACTCTAACCAAGCAAGTGGAAGACCTGCATGACAAGAACTTCAAGTCTTTGAAGAAAGAAATTGGAGAAGATATCAGAAGATAGAAAGATTCCCCCTGTGGGATGACTCATCCCTAACGGGCTTGAGGGTCAGACGGCCCAAACAAGTAAAAAAGATACTTTGTGAGAGCCAGCCTGGGTCTGCCTGATGGTCTTAGCAACAGCAGCTGAAACATGATCTGGAGATGACCTGGACCAATGAGAGGCAGCAATGCCCACCAGCAGATGCATATTCATCAGACCCTCCCCCAGGGTGAGGTGGAGGGTATATAAGGCTTGCCTCTTCCTGAATAAAGTGAGTCGACATTCTTCCAGAGTCTGTGTGGTTTGACTCTGTGCCTACTTGGCCCCCACCCCCAAAGGGAACAACAGCAAGGACCCTGCTACATCCCCCATGCTCATGGATTGGTAGGATTAACCTTGTAAAAATGGTCATCTTACCAAAAGCAATCTATAGATTCAATGCAATCCCCATTACAATTCTTTATAGATTTCAAAAGAATAATATTCAACTTTATATAGAAAAACAAAAAACCCTGATTGCCAAAACAATAAAAGAACTTCTGGAGATATCCCCATCTCTGATTTCAAGCTGTACTACACAGCAATAATAATAAAAACTGCATGGTATTGGCATAAAAACAGACAGGTTGATCAATGGAATCAAATCAAAGACCCAGAAGCAAATCCACACACCTATGGATGCTTGATTTCTGACAGAAAAGCCAAATTGGAAGAAAGAAAGTATCTTCAACAAATGGTGCTGATCTAACTGGATGTTGGCTTGTTGAAGAATGCAAATAGATGCATATCTAACACCCTGCATGAAACTCAAATCCAAGTGGATCAAAGACTTCAACATAAAACACTGAACCTGATATAAGAGAAAGTGGGGAATAAACTTGAACACAGTGTCACAGGAGACAACTTCCTCAAGAAAACACTGATAGCGCAGGCACTAAGATCGACAATTAATAAATGAGACCTCATGAATTGAACAGCTTCTGTGAGCAAAGGACACTGTCAAAAGGACAAAACAGCAGCAGCCTACAGGATGGGAAAAGATCTTTACCAACCCCACATGTGACAGAGGGCTGATCTCCAAAATATATAAAGAACTCAAGAAACTAGACATCAAAAACAAAACAAAACAAATAATCAAATTAAAAAATGGGCACAGATCTAAACAGAGAATTCTCTACAGAGGAATCTCAAATGGCTGAGAATTACTTAAAGAAATATCCAACATCCTTTGCACCAGGAAAACACAAATCAAAACAACACTGAGACTCCATCTTACACCTGTTGAATGGCTAAGATCAAAAACACAAGTGAAAGCTCATGGTGGAGAGGATATGAAGCGAAGTGAACACTTCTCCATCCTACCACAGGGCCACTTGCTCAACTGTGTTCAGAGAAGATTTATTCATAATAGTCAGAAACTGAAAACAACCTAGATGACCTTCAACCAAAGAATGGATAAAGAAAATGTGGTAGATTTACACAATGGAGTATTCCTTAGCTATTAAAAGCAGTAACATCAAGAATTTGCTGACAAGTCCCTGCCACATCCTCCTGCCTGTCGCCATGGCTGCCTACAAGCTAGTGCTGATCCGGCACAGCGAGGGCGCCTGGAACCTGGAGAACCGTTTCAGCGGCTGGTAAGACGGCCTCGGCCTGGCAACGAGGAGGCGAAGCGCGGCGGACAGGCGTTGCGAGATGCTGGCTATGAATTTGACATCTGCTTCACCTCCGTGCATAAGAGAGCCATCTGGACCTTCTGGACAGTCCTGGATGCCATTGACCAGATGTGGCTGCCAGTAGTCAGGACTTGGTGCCTCAATGAGCGACACTATGGGGGTCTGACTGGTCTCAATAAAGCAGAAACTGCTGCTAAGCATGGTGAGGCACAGGTAAAGATCTGGAGGCGATCTTATGATGTTCCACCACCTCCGATGGAGCCTGATCATCCCTTCTACAGCAACATCAGCAAGGATCGCAGGTACGCAGACCTTACTGAGGACCAGCTGCCCTGCTGTGAGAGCCTGAAGGACACTATTGCCAGGGCACTGCCCTTCTGGAATGAAGAAATTGTCCCCCAGATCAAGGAGGGGAAAAGAGACCTGATTGCGGCCCATGGCAACAGCCTTCGGAGCATCGTCAAGCATCTGGAGGGTCTGTCAGAAGAGGCCATCATGGAGCTGAACCTGCCAACTGGCATCCCCATTGTCTAAGAATTGGACAAGAACTTGAAGCCTGTCAAACCTATGCAGTTCCTGGGAGATGAAGAGACGGTGCGGAAAGCCATGGAAGCTGTGGCTGCTCAGGGCAAGGTCAAGAAGTGAAGGTCAGCAGGCCGACTCCTACCCCAGTACCCCCCTCCCTGCCTGTTTATGCCTCCGGCACCCTTCCCCAACACCTGTCACGCTGACTACATCTGTAGGATCTTAAGTTTAGGTTGTAGCTGCAGATGAGAACCTGCAGCTCCCATTTTCATTTTAGTATTTTATCCCCTGCACCCACTCCCTTCATAGCATCTAGTCAGAATAGCACCTCTGGGGTGCAGGTTCCTGGTCCACATCCAGGAACAGCTCCCCTTCCCAGGAGAGTTGAGAGGTAGCAATTACAGTTTTTCTTAGTCCTTTGTTTACTAAGGGTCTGCTTTAGGAAGAGGTCTGGAGGAACCATGCTGTGGTATGACCAATGAGAAGCTGCAGCCTAATTTTGTCCCTGGAGCCTATCCTGCACCCTTGTTAGGTAACTGGGGGCTGTAGTCATTCCAGTGGAGGGTGAAAGGAACTTGCATGGTGATTTAAAAGATACCGCCTTCTTCTCTGACTAAAGGAGCTGCTGGCCCCAGAAGGTTGGGATCAATCCTGTCAAGTCTATGTGTTACATTCACTTTTACAAAAAAAAAAAAAAAAGTACATATATATTTATCAGCACACAAAAGCCCCTCTGAGCTTTCTAGTGGTGATTGATTGAAATAGTCCCATGTGGTCACCAGAAAATAAGCCATTCCTCATAGCAAATGGGATAAATTCCTTGTCCTCAAGGGGCAGGAGTGCCTCTTGCTGTGTTTTAGGATTCCTCTGCCGTGTCTTGTAGAGCTGAAGTGCCCCTTGATCATGTCCAGGTTTTTGACTTTCACTGTCAGAATCATGTTCTAGCTGCTAGACCCTATCATGTGGGTTCAGAACTCGTTTGGGCATAAATACTAAATCTCTTTCCAGATCAGTATAATAAAAGAGTGATGTGCAATAAAAAAAAAAAGAATTTGCTGACAAATGGATGGAACTAGAAAATAACCTGGAACCTGAAAGACAAACATGGTATGTACTCACTCATAAGTGAATATTAGCTGTAAAGGAGAACCAGACTACAATCCACAACCACAGAGAGGCTAAGTAACAAGGAGGGCTCTGGGGAGGTGGAGATGCATGAATCTCACTGTGAAGCGGAAAAGGAATGGACATTGCCAGTGAATAGAGGGCTGGAAGAGGGGATGGGAGGGAACAGGAGGATCAGATCAGAGGAAGATGGAGGAGGAGAGTACAGGGAGAGACAACTGACGTCTGGGGCATCTCTGGGATGAGCTAGAAACCTAGAGCAATGGAAACTCCCAGGGATCTATGAGGGTGACCTTAGCTAAGACTCCTCGTAGTGGGAGATATGGAGCCTGACCTGGCCATCTCCTCTAACCAGGCAAGACTTCCTGTGGAGGGATTGGGACACCAACCCAGTCACATAACCTCTGTCCTACAATTTGTCCTGCCTACAAGATGGGCTGTGGTAAAGATGGCACAGAAATTGTGGGAGTGACCAACGAATGACTGGCTTAGCAGGAGACCCATATCCTAAGAGGGAGCTCAGCCCTGAGGGCCAGCACCCAGAGGCTAGATACCCCAGAGACCTAGAACAGAACCAAACATGACTGGGGAAAAACATTCAATGAATGATTCCTAGTAATATTCTGCTATACTCATAGATTGGTGCCTAGCCCAATGTCATCAGAGAGGATTCACCCAGCACCTGAAGGAAACAGATAAGGAAATACACAGCTAAACATTAGGCAGGGCTACAGGAATCCTGCAAAAGAGGGAGAGGAAGGAGTGTAGGAGCCAATGGGGTCAAGGGCACCACAAGAAAACCCACAGACCCAACTAACCTGTGGCTCACAGAGACTGAATGGACAATCAGGAAGTGTGCATGGGACTGACCTAGGCCATCTACATATGCTATAATTGTGTAACTGGGTCCTCTTGTGAGACTCCTAACATGAGAACAGGGGCTGTCTCTGACTGTCCTGCCTGCTTTTATGACCTTTTCCTTGTGTCAGGTTGCCTCACCCAGTCCCAATAGAAGAGGTGGTACCTAGTCTCACTGCAACTTGATATCATGACTGGCTGATACTCATGGGAGGCTGGAGTGGATGTGGCAGGGAGGTGGAGGAGGGGAGTTGAGAGGAGAAGAGGGAGGGGAAACTTTGGTTGGGATGTAAAAACAAACAAACAAACAAAAAAGTTCAATTGGATTCTTCTAGATGTGGGACA
>CABHPQ010135895.1:0-18598 GCA_902168405.1 Peromyscus aztecus
AGGAGGAGAAGAAAGCATCATGGAAGAAATTTCAAAGTGATGAAATGGAAGAAGACACATCTAAAATAAGAATGGTGATGTCTTTGGCTGTCAGCTGTGAGTGAAGGACACTTGGGGTGCGTAGTCTCTTTCTGCCTCCCTTCCTGGGTCTCTCCTACTTGCAAATCTCTCTTCTCAGTCTTAATTTTAAATCTCTGTGAGTACATTGCACACTAATCACTAGCTTAAAAGGCACTAGAACACCATGAAATTACATTTCAGATGGCACTAACATTCAGTACAGTACATTCAAGTTAGTTTACTGAATTGTCAATGACTATGTAATGGCTGAAAGGATTTGGAAGGTTCTGGGGAATTGCCATTAAGAAGACTTATAAGACACAGAACAACACTGCCATTTAAGAAACAGGTCATCCTAAGCCTTCTGCACAGCAAAGGAAAACAGTGAACTGTGTGAAGATGGCTTACAGTATGGAAGAAAATCTTTGCCAGCTAGACAACTGATGGGATTAATATATAGACTATATAAAGAATATGCAAAAACTCAAGTGCCCCCAAAACAAATGAGCCAGCCAGTAAATGAGCAAATAAGATGGACAGATAGGCCCTGAGACACAGAGTACAAATGGCAAATAAACTTGACAAAATGTTCAGCACCCTCGGCTGTCAGGGAAAAGGGCACATTAAAATGACACTGAGATTCCCCACCAGCCAGAATGACTACTATGGAGAAAACAAGTGCTGGTGAGGCGGGACCTCATACACTGTTGGCAGAAATAAACATAAATGGGCGCAGTCACCATGGGAATAAACCCACAATCTGGCCACCAGTTCTGAGGTATACTCCAAGAACTGCACTGTTTCAATAGTGAGGTTACAGACCCTGCCAGGTACCCATCAACTGACATGCAATGGAGTTTTCTCAACTGTCACGAAGAATAAAATGGGGCTGGGGAGATGGTTCAGAGGTAAGCACATCTGCTTTGTGGACATGAGGACCTGAATTTAAATCCCCAGAGCCTATATAGAGAGCTGGGTGTGGTAGTACACGCCTGGGACCCCCAGTACTCGTGTGTGTGTGTGTGTGTGTGTGTGTGTGTGTGTGCGTGTGTGTGTGTGTGTGTGTGTGTGTGTGTGTGTGTAGATAGGAGGATCACTGGGGTTTGCTATAGCAAAGTCCAGGTTCAGCGAGAGACTTTCTCAAAGAAGAAGGTAGTGATAGAGTAGGACATTAAATGTCCTCCTTGGGCATCTGCGTGTGTGCACAGGCAAGTGCACTTGTACACATATGCACACACACCATACACATACATGTAACACCACACCCCATGTTCACTGCCTAAGGAATGGATCAATAACATGTCTATCAGATAGAATACCACTTAGCCATCCGAGGAACAGGCTTCCACTGCATAATATAGATGATTTGGAAACATCACAGCAAGTGTTATAGCTTGAGCCTGAAGTGCTCCCCACAGAGCCCAGGCACCACCAGATCTGGCTATTGTTTAAGGTGAAAAAAAAAAAAATCCTAGCTGCTTTTGGTTGTTCATGCCTATAATCCTGGCACTGGAAAGGCTAAGGGAAAATCAAAATTAAAAGTCTGAGGCCAACTGGAGCAATATTTATGAGAGAAAAAGAAGAAAACATCTGGAGACGTAGCTCAGGGTAGAAGCACTTGCCTAGCATGTGCTAGTTCCTAGGTTCAATTCTCAATACTGCAAGGAGGAAAAGAAAATCTTCCAGTGAGGTGCAGACTTCCTGGTCCCACACCCACCTGCCCAGTACAGTCTGTTGGTCAGGCAGCCACCATGGTCTCTGCCTTAACACTTCATAAAGATGACAGTCCTGCCACCTCCTAATCTACATGGACACCACTCTAAGGAGCCACTCCCATTCTGCTAAGAGGCTGTCTAAGTGAAAGAGGCCAATCAAGGATTTTTCCGATGAACCTTCTAACTATTCTAGGTTTAAGAAATTCTAGGAGCTGTGTGTGTGGACTACAGTTGTTCTATCAAGACCACTGAGAATGGAGTCCTCTTCTCAACAGTGGGAAACTACCATTTCCTGCTACTAGGCGCCTATCTTGAGGTCTTACAGGAAGCCTGCATTCTCTTCAGTAGTAACTAGGGTACAAGAAAATGGTGTCAGTCCCCAGGGGATGTCAGAGCAACCATATCCTTGTATCACCAGCTCAAGGGAGTCGTGAGTACGGAACTGCTTTTACCATCTGCTCACAAGACTAATGAATCCTCCCCATGACTCTATATAAGGAAAGGAGTCTTGAAAATCCCACTAACTCCCTGGGTGGCCCCAGGCACAACAATCCACTCTGAGCCAGGCTCCCAAAGGACAATGGAAACCTCTAGCAGTAGTTCTATATTCTGAGCTCTCTGCTCCACTGTCCCCTGCACCTTAGAAGACTGTCACACTCTAGAACCCATGAGCTATTTTCCGTCCTCAGCAGGTCTGCCAATCAGGGAAGAGCTGCCAGGAAACTTGAGGCCATACTGTGTTCCTGCTTACAGACCTCAACCTTCTTGTTACAGAAACATGGTAACATTCTGTTGACAAGATCAACAATACTGGAATCTGCTTTTCAAGTTCCCAAGACTTTGTAAAGTATTTATTTATATATCCAACAAACATTTGAGTACCTACTGTGTGTCAGCAGTGTGCCAGGCCTACGGAGACAGAGGAATCAAACCCAAGTCCTTACAGGCTACTCAGGACATTCTGGGATGCACTACCTGGAACTTTCTGCAACATCATATGCACAAATAGGATTTACATCAACACCAACATTCTTGACAAAGTGAGCCAAAAAATATGAGAATCAATGTTTCCAACTTCTATCTTCTAACTTCTGGCTGGAGTGGAATACAGCTCAGCGGCTGAGAGCTTGGTTGGACTATACATGGCCCTGGAAAAAAAAACATAAAACCTTCAGAATATAGGGGGATCTCTGTGAGTTCGAGGCCAGCCTGGTCTACAGAGTGAGTTCTAGAACACCAGGGCTGCTACACAGAGAAACCCTGTCTCAAAAACCAAAAATACCAAACAAACAAAAACAAACAAAACAAAACAAAACCAACTTCAGAATAAACCTGCCCATCCTTGAGCTACTACCAGAAGGAATTCTTTGAGATGCATCCTTTGAAGGTTTTTCCTCTCAGGTTTGCTTGCTAGGGGTCAGTTGCACACTCTCCCTGTCTTTCTCCTTCTCTATGAGTCTGTGTGTTTGAGATAAGATATTACCATGTAGCCTAGACTATCCTCTTGTTCCACCTCCTGAGTGCTAGGATTACAGGTGTGCACCAGCACACAGGAGCAGCCTTTTCAGAATCCAAAGACCCACCTGTTGGCATCAGGATCTGCAGACTGCCCAATAACCAGGGAACATGGCATGTTCCTTCCTGTCTCCTCAAAGATATGTGTCACGTGGGTTCCTTTCTCACACCCTATGAGGACTGAGGAGAGGGACTTGCAAAGGAGTTGAACAAAATCAACTTTCTTAGGCCCCCAATCCCAAGACAGTCAGTGAAAAGTCCTAGAACACCAACGAGAGATGCTCCATGGATTTGTCATTGAGGCCCTCTGCTACTCTCAGTGACCTCACATTTGCTGGAATTCAACAGTCTCAGAGATTAGAGACAGACATCAGTCTCCCCCGTGGCTTTGATAACAGTGGTTCTGATGGGAGTATGTAACATAGAAATTGGACCCAAGCCATTTCCTGCAACCTTTGCTTGAGGGGCCTTTTGCACACTTTGGGTGCAGCATTGGAGTTGGCCAGGCCCTTATAACACTCCTCTACACTGCACTTAAGGCACAGGCAAGCCCAAGGGATTAGTTTCCTAACTGCAGAGAGGAGAGAGAACTATTTCTAGAAAAAGGCTGATTATCTGACTGAGGAATGGCAGCAGTTAAGGACAAATGTGGCTTCTAACGCTCCAGCTTCTACAGTAATTATTTTTGATTATGTATATGTAGGTGGGTCTGTGCACGTGAGTGCACATGCATGTGAGTACAGATGCCTGAGGATACCATAAGAGATGCTGAATCCCTTGGAGCTAGAGTTCCTGATCTGAGTGTTGGGAACTGAATCTAGATCATCTGAAAGAGCAGCAAGTGCTCTTAACTGCTGAGCCATCTCTCCAGTCCCAAATTCAGAACTTTCTGGTGGCATCAGGGAAGGGTCCCTAGGGCAGGTAAAAGGCACAATGCCTAAGTGCGGACCTTCTAAAGTCAGATGGCTGTCCCTTATGCTCTCGGCCATGCTAATAATAAACCTTTGTAGAGTTAGAAAAACAAGGCTGTCTTGAAGCAGGCATGACGCAAAGACTTAAAACAATCCACTCAACATGCACTTAGGAAGGATCTGTCACTCCCTGGACAGGGAAAATCAAATCACAACCCTGGATGTCAAAGGATCTTATATTCTAGCTGGCCAGACAAACAAAATTAACAGAATGAAATTTGAAAGGTCTGTTGCAGACATAATAAAGTAAAACCGTACACTCACATCTATAAAATGTGCCAGGTGTGGTTACATGCTTGTAACTCAGGATTTGGGAGTCTGAGGCAGGAGGATTGTGGGTTCTAGGCCAGTCTGACTATACAGTGAGTTTCACAAAGAGCTTAGCTTGAGCTACAGAGTAAGACCTTGTGTCAATAAGACTAACAAAATCTATAAAACACAATGCAAATGAGTGATCCTATGGAAGAATAAAAGACATGGTAAAATCACATATACAAGGAGCAGAACAGTTTTCCTTGTGTGTGAAGCTAGTGTATATTCTAGGAAAGATAAGCAAAAGTTCTCACTAGTTGATTATTTTGATGACTGTCAACGTATCAACCACCATTTAAAAAAAGATTTATTCTATTTTTTATTTATGTGTATGGGTGTGTCTCTATTTGAAGCTCGTGGCGCTGAGGAGATGCCTACTTGGGTAAGAGTGCTTGCTGTGCAAACAGGAGGACCTGAGTTCAGATCCTCAGCATCAAAGGAATCCCTAGCATCAAAATCCTCTACCTCAAAGGAATAAGGTCAAGAAACAAAGCAGAATACCTGACATCCTCACATACAAAACTCATACCCACCCACACACAAACATCAGCTGCCCATACATATATCCAACCCCCCCACACCCCAAACAAACACCACACACATACAAACACCACCCCCCATACCACACAAACACCACCCACCCATCCACCCAAACACAAACACCCCGCAACTCACTCTGTCCACACTCACACACACAAAAACAAGACAAAACACAGTTTGCTCTTTTTCTAGTTAAACATGGCACACACAATCATATTTCCGTATTTCAGAATACTGTCCTTCGTGTTAATTCTTGGAAACACACTTCCAGACACCAGGCCCTGGTGCCTTTGCCCACTCCCACTGTCATACCTCCACTGGAGCCCCTGTGACCTCTGGCCTTTCTCCAGGGTCAGTTGCCAGAACAAGCTTCAAGGTGGCACTCCTCTGCTGGGACCAAGGCTCCAGTGGCCCACAAGGGCCACGGAAATTGTAGCCATCTGTGCCCTCACCCTAAGCTGGCCATATTGGCTTACATGTCTTTCCATGGCGTCCCAGCCCTGTACTGGCAGCTAGTCCCCTGCCCTCAGCTGCTCAGATGTCTCAAGGCAGCGGCATCTTTAGCTTCACAACCCTTGGCTTTCCTCTCTCTCTTTTGCCCAGGGTTCTACCGACACAAATGAGTTTGAGCACCTCCTTACCCTCAACCCTCTCTTTGAGACAGAGTCTTACTATGTAGTCCAGGCTGGCCCGCCTGGAACTTGTAATCCTCCTGCCTCAGCTGCCTGAGTTTGGGATTACAGGCCTGTACCACTGTGTCTGGCTTGTTTTCTTTTGTTACAGGGATGTGTCCTGAGCACCTACACACAGTAAGTGTTCAGTAAATACCTGCTGATTAAACAGCTTGGGGGACAGGGAGGTGGTCCCTATTTTGGTGTCATTTCATCCTGACATTCTGTTAGTTTGCTGCAGGTTTTTAAAGTCCTGAGTATCCTTGTTACTCGAAGGGAACCAAGGGGCATAACTAATCAGCTGTGAACTTGAAGAGCTTCAGACTCCCAGACCCCGCTTCTGGCCTACTGCATCACAATCTACATGTGAACAAGACTACCCAGACTGGAGCAGAGCAGTACACGATCCCCCAAGCAACAGCATCTGTGAACTGAGGGAAGGAGGCACCATTCCCTCTGCCATGGGCATGACTGGCTGGACCCAGAACCTGCCCTGGGTAGTACATGAGTCTTCATGACCATCTCTGATCATCATGCTGCCTCAGAAGGCAGCTTATACCAGTCTGCCCATGAGAAAGCAAAGAGCACACCCAGACTGGTGGAGGGGGAGGCTCGGGAACCACAACAAACAAGGGGGAAGAAGGAGGAAGGACTCCCTCTCTTTTCCCTCTGATCCCTTGCCAGGATTCCCCACTACTACCCAGCAGCCAGAAAGTAGGAAAACTGTAGCTCCCATCGACCAGGTCAGCTGTGGCGAGGGCACTAGCAGAGGGGGAAGGGAACAGCTAGAGGCAGTCAGAGGCTGGTGTGAGCCCCCCCAAAACCCCCTCCCAGCAGTGTATTAAGAACAGGAAGCTCTCTACTTTCCCCAAAGGAGTGTTTTCACTTTAATTTGATGATGCTCAGAAGTGGAGAAAGCACAGCAGGAAGACCGCAATAGACAGGAGGGGTCTAGCAAGGAAGAGGAGTGTCTTGTATTTGACAGACAACAGCCACTGTGGTCATTTCTTCCTTACAAAAGACTGGATGCAGAGCTGCGAAGTTGCTCATTCAGTAAAGGGCTTTCATTGAAAACATGGGACTTGCATTTGACCCCCAAGAACTCATGTAAAAACTACAGACAAGCTGTGCTATGTGTGCCTGAAATCCCCGCACTGGGAAAGCAGTGACAGGAGGATCCCAGGGCTCACTGACTAGCCAGTCTAGCCAAAGTGAGCACCAAGAACAGTAAGAGACCAATGCCAATAAGTAAGTAAGTAAATAAATAAATAAATAAATAAATAGGGTGCAGAGTGACTGATAACACCTAATGGCACCTCTAGGCACTTCACAAGAGTGCAGCATCCCCCCTCCCCCTACTCTGGAGGCTAGCACAGGAAGAGCACAAGTCCCAAACCAAACTGAGATCCTATCTAAAAAAAGAAAATGAAGAAAAGAAAGGAAGGAAGGAAGGAAGATAGACCAGGTAGGGGAGATTGAGGCCCGTTGTAATTTCCTCCGCAGGAAAAGAGCCTTAGGAAGAACATCTGAGAAGACTTCTTAGGCCAGGTATGCCGAAGACATTCAGGGAGGAAATCACAGAGGACAACCCCTCAGAATGGTGGCTGTGGAGAAGGTAATGCAAACGGCTGAAAATGGTAAGTCTTTAGAGGATTTTGATTCCAGTTGTACATCCCCAACATTTTCTTCAAAATAATGACAATATAACATTTTAAAATCACTGCATACTTCCAATTCCTTGACATGTGACTGTCCAAATTGCTATAGGTCCCTCCCTCCCTCCTATATACATGAGGGTCATTAGGAAATAAAAAGAAGCAAATGACAAGAAGTCAAAAACAAGGCTTGGGATGGGGCTTAGCTCAGTGTAGTGAACTTCACTAGCATGCTGGAGGCCCTGGGTTCAAGTCCTATTCCCAGCAAAAGACTAAAATGCTCTTAAAGGCAGAACCCAGTGAACAAGCGTATGGAAGGACCTGAACCCACAGTGGCTACATTGAGAGAAACAGACAAACAGCAAGTGTTGGCCAGGGCCTGGGGGAACATGGGGCCTCATCAGGCTGCAATCCACATGAAGGGAGGAGCTGCTTTCCTCTGCTTTGGAAAGCAACCTGGCACTCCTCAGAATGTCAGCCACAGGGCTACCACCTGTGCTGATGATCCCAGTCTTCATTATGAGCCCCCAAAGCCAAGACCCTAGTGGGAGATGGCAGAACCTTTAAGAAATGGAAATCTGTAAGGCACTGGCAGTGCGGCCCCAAAGTGAGATGTGAGCTCTCCCTACCTCCCGCTCCTTACCTGACAGGTTGACTCCCCAGGGCCTACAGGCAGTGTGGCCAACTATGAGCTGAGACTTCCAAAGCCATGGGCCAAATTTAACTTTCTTTTGCAAGTCTATTTAGTTAAGATGTTTTTATAGCAATGAAAAGCTAACATCATATACATCCAATGAAATAAAGATTTGTTTACACAGGCATATGTCCACACGTGAATGGTCAGAGAAGCTTGCCTGTACTAATCAAAAAGTGGGAACAATCCCAAATGTCCATCAACTGATAGATACACATTGTGTACACCTACACAATGGAATATTATTCAGCTGTGAAATGAATGAAGTACTGAAGGCAGCTGTGGCACCTCATGCATATAATCTCAACACTGAAGAAAATAACTCAAAACAAACAACCCCCCTCAAACCCACAGCAAATGAGCTAGCACTACACAGTTATTAATATGGCTAAATCCAAAGCACCAACCATACCAAATGCTGGCACAAATGTGGACCAACAGTCGCTCTTCAGTCCCTGCTGCTGGGAATGCAAAACACTCAAGACCATCCTTAACAAAATGGACTCAACACTTGTGTGTACTATAAAACAACCTACACCCAAGTGTTTGTAGCAGTTTGGGTCATAATTGCTCAGACTTGGGGAATATCAAGATGTTCTTTAACAAGCAAGTGAATGCTCCATCCACGCAAGGTGTATGATTCTGCATAAGAAACAACCCATGAGTCTATGTAAGAAATGCAGAGAACCTCAGTTCTACACTGCCAAATGTGACAACTAAATCTCCAGAGGCTGTGACTCCCACGTAAGACATTCTAGAGAAGGTGAAAGAGAGACAATGAGACAGCGGCCAGCAGCTGGGGAGGAAGGAAGTAGGACACAGGGGACTTGGCCCAGTGAAATTTTACTGCATGATACATTTGCCAAAACTCACAGAATCACATGACACAGAGTGGACCCTAATGTAAACCATGGACTCTAGTTCCAAAGGGCACCTCAGTACTGGTCCATCAAGTATAACAAACACACAGGTCACGGGAGAGACTGGGGGAGGATGGGAACTCAGGCAAGTCACCAAGAATTAAAACAAGTTTCCAATTAAAAAGAAAATGCTGAAGATGTTGTGGTCTGCCTGGCAAATATTTACACATTCTGAAAATAGTCGAGATGACAAAAATTCTAACGCAGGGTTCTAACCAGAAATTAAGTTAAAACACCTACAGTTCAAAAATCAAAGTTTCTGGGCAACTGCAGAAGAGCCGCCAGGCACAAAGGCTTCAGTTGGTAGAGGAAAGCTACCTTCCTAGGGATTCACCGGATTAAACCACTAGATGGAAGTTTCTAAAACAACATTTACTGTGGAAAATATATTTTAGAGCTAACATGTCCACAATCATATCTTAGAAATAAACATACGTGTTTTAAAAACAAGATCCTAGTACTTATACTACTGTGCTTACAATTGAGTGTTGGTGTGAGTGTGGGTGCGTGACAAGGTTAGCATGTGTCAGTATGAAGTGGTTTCTGTGAGCATGTGTGCTAGCATGAGGTGAGTGAATGTGAGATGATTTGCCAGTGAGAAGGTGAGTGTGAACAAGGGCGGTAGTGTGAGAAGGTGAGCTTGACAGAGGTGTGAGCATCTATCCTCCCACACCAGGCTTGGGGTGGTATGCTCCTGGGTAGCAATTCCCACACTTCCAACATTCCTGCTTCTCTTACTACACCAGCTCACGGTACTCTAACTACCTTTCCATCACTCTACCAGGCAGCCACTTTTCACATGGGCTAGTGGCTCTGTTTTCCTATCTGAACCTGAAATACAAGCACTGCCTTGCCTCTCTCCAGTAATCATGGGCTGCCACCACTGAACCAATGAGAAGGATCTATGTGGGAGGAGGGGTTGAGAACAGGTACCTTCACAGTACCAAGGCCAGAGTGGCCTACCACACCTGGAGCAGGTGGCTCTATGATTAAGATCACTTGCTACTCTTCCAGGTTCCCAGCACCCATAGCAGGCAACTCAAGACTATCTGTAACTCTAGCTCCAGGGGTTCCAGCAACCTCTTCTTGTCTCTGCAGGCACCCACATGCATGGGACATACACTCACAAACACAAATATACATTTAAAAAAAAAAACACCAAAAAACCCCCAGTAATTGCTAAAATGATTCCTGGGGTTGGAGAGATGACTCAGTGGGACAGAAGGCCATGTGGACAGCCTAACAGAGAGATGGCAGGAGGAAGAGGTGATCCTAGAACACGCCAGTCCCCACTCCTGAGGTATGATGGGAAGGAAAGCCACAGCCCTCTCTGGACACTGACATCAGGTTTGTTCCACAGGAAGCACCTGCAGGAGTCCAGATGTACTGCAACCCACTGGCGCCTCTGTTACTTTATCCTTCAGCTGTGTCTACCTGCGGCTTCCAGTTTCTCACCAGTTAGATCTCCCAGGGTTATCTGCATTAACCCTTCTCGTTAGCACTGCAATCCCCCTTTATCTCAGCCATTGTCTCACTATCTCTGACCATGCTTGTGTTCTCATACAATGGAGACCTCCTGGCAATCTACTTCTGTTCCAGTTGCCTTCTTTTCCCTCTTAGACTTGGATTTCAGTCTTTTGCCTTCTCTATTTCCCTTCCTTCCAGGCTTTTGGCTTTGGCATCTGAAAAGTCTCTGTCTCTGTGTGTGTGTGTGTGTGTGTGTGTGTGTGTGTGTGTGTGTGTGTGTGTGTGTGAGAGAGAGAGAGAGAGAGAGAGAGAGAGAGAGAGAGAATGTGTGTCCCTTCCTCTCTCTCCCACCCTTGGCCTGAAACTAGGGCATTATATATGTTAGGCAAGCACTTTACGTCTGAACTCCATTTCAAACTGTTTTTTGCTTTATTTAGATTTAGTTTATCTGAATCTGTGTATATCTGCCATGTGTGTGCCCACAGATGCCAGAGGCAGTATCAGATCCCCTGGCAGTATGTGGCAGTAAACTCCCCAGTGTGGTGCTGCGATCAGAGCTGAGTCCTCTGGAAGAGCAACAGCAAGCACTCCTAACCTTTGAGCCATCTCTCCCACCTTGATTTAGTTGCCCAGACTGCCCTTGACCTCACTCTGTAGCCCAAGCTGCCCAGCCTCTTGTGGATCTCAGGCATGTGCAACCATATCCAGCCATTTCTTTTCGTTTTCCCGTGTGTAGCTTTCCACTGAAGAGCTCTCAGTCATGTACTCTTCCTTCTTACTTCCAAACTCAGAGCTGAAACTGATGGACGGACAGACATGGTTGGCAAGCCCATGGCTGAGGAAGGAGGTGAAGAAAGCAGAATGCTGGTTTGGCCTGAACTCTCTTCTCCATCCTGCTTAGGGTTCTAGGACTCAGGTTTACCTCCAGGTGCAGCCAGGGATCTGGAGACAACACTCTCTCTGCCCCTGGCCAAGGTCCCCTGAATTTCAGGTTCCTGGGTCTGCTTCTTCCCAGACTGGAGCTCATTAGCAAGAACGCAGAGACGCCCACCCCCATGTTGTCCATGGTGTTTTGCCTTTCCCTCTGACCGCTTCTTTCTTACAACCCCAGCGCTAGAATCTTGCCTCTACCCTAGTTACAGCATTCACATCCACACCAGTTGATTGGATTCTGGATTCAAAACAGGAGTCAGGCCTGGGAGTGGTTGGCAAACACCTGAAATTCTAGCACTTGGGAGGCTGTGACAGGAGAATCGTGAGTTCAAGGTCAGCCTGAGCTACATAGTGTCTCAAAACAGCAATACAAAACAGTAACTAAAAAGAAAATAAAAAATAAAAAGGAAAAAAGTAGGAGTCAGGCAAATGGAGATCAAAATGTTGACTGTGCTCCTAAGAGCTTGGCTTGAGGGCAGGCAGGCTCACTCACTAAAGCAGGCCAACAGACACAGCCCACAGCATCAAGAAAAGGCAATGTGCTCTGAGAGCAGTGCTGCTGAGCCCAGTCTGCCCACTGTTCTGCCAAACTCACCAGCCTCACTAGCCATTCATCCGTCCTTGGCACATGGGGCAAAGAGACAGTGGGAAAAAGTAGGAGGAGCATAGTGGCTGAGGCTAGGAAGGGGAAGGCCACCAGAAACTTCAGCCTTACCCAGACAGGGTCACCCGAGGCTCGGACACAGTGACAATTAAAGGTGTGGAGAAAAGAACACAGACCACCCCAGCACAGGGGCATCCCTCTTGGGCAGACTGCCTCGGCCATCTGCAGCTGTGGCAGTGTCTGGCTGATGGTTAGACATTAAGAGACCTGCCGACTCAGCTTCCCCAATGATTAGTTTTAATGAGACACCTGCTCTAACTAGCCGCTGACAGTCCTGGTATGTTTGTTTAAAATGTCTCAGTACTTTATAGTCCTACTAAATAAGTTCTGATAAGGAGGTAAATGACCAAGCTCCCAGGGAGGCACTCCACACCACCTAACAGGGCCTTCCTCTGGTCTTCTCTCCCTCTCCGTTTGTGTTTTGACACAGAGATTCACTATGTGGTCCTGGACTTGAACTCACAGAGCTCCACCTGCCTCTGTCTCTCAGTGCTAGAATTAAGTGTCCAAAGTAGCCCAGGCTGGCCTCAAATACAGTATGTAGCTGAAGATAACTGTAGCTTCTGATTCTCCTGTCTCCACTCACAAGTGCCCTGGAATTAACATTAATAGTGTTTTCCACCTATAGTTACAAGTCATTAGGGTCCTCGGACAGTCTTTCCCTATCCTAGAATTATGAAACTGTTTCCCTGAAGAAAACATTTATGTGGCCACAAAAAATATACAGTCACTGGCTAGCTACCTTGTGTGAGGCAAGCATTGCAGATAGAATTGAGTGGGAACTGAAAATCCTATTATAGTAGAGAAAAGCTTTCAAAAGCTCATCTTTTGAAATATGTTCGTGTGTATTGAGGGGAGGACATGTGTGCACATGTGGCGGTCCAAGGACATCCTCAGGTGCTATCCACCTTCTGTGTGATATAGGGTCTCACCAAGTAGGCTCAACAAGCTGACCAGAGAGCCTAGAAATCCTGTTTTTGCTTTCCCATCTTGGGATTACAGATATGCACTATCACACGAGGCTTTTTAACATAGGTTCTAGGTAGGGATCAAACTACAATCTTCCAGAATTTTCCTGACTGAGCCATCTCTTCAGTCTTGTTTTACGTGGTTTCTTTTTCTTTTTTTCCTCTTCTTTCTTTCTTTCTTTTCCTTTCTTTTTTTGGAGATAGGGTCTCACTTTGTAGGCCAGGCTGACTTTGAATTTGTGAATCTCTTGCCTTAGCCACGAGTGCTAGGATTACAGGTGTGTACTACCCTACTGGGCTGAAAACACTCCTCTCAAGTAGTTAATACCTATAACTGGGGAGGGAGCTGGAAGAGAGTACCTCCTTTCTGGGTTAATGGGTCTTTTTCTCAGAGCCCTGTGCATCTTGTTTACAAAGACGAGCAGAATTTCACCTTAAAAATTCATGCAG
This sequence comes from Peromyscus aztecus, assembly GCA_902168405.1. Lineage (NCBI taxonomy): Eukaryota > Metazoa > Chordata > Mammalia > Rodentia > Cricetidae > Peromyscus > Peromyscus aztecus. Next base: position 13,536 of record CABHPQ010135895.1, read on the forward strand.
TTTATGTCTCTTGGTACTCTCAGTGGCTGTGGAGGTGTGCCCACCTTAACCTTGGCCCTGATGGAAATTTCCTATCTGTCTGAACCACTGGCCCAGCACAGTGTAGGATTAGTCAAGCAAATCTCATCAGACACCCATTAGAAGGATGATGGAGTAGCCTAAAGCCAGGCAAGGTCTCCTGGCCTGCATCCTCCCAGCCTCTTGATCGGTGATATCTGGCCTTCTGCTCTGTTCGCCCTTTGTCTTCCCAGTCTCCAGAGATAAGCCACTTAAGAGATAAGCCCAAGGGCCATACACAGGGCATGGCTCTGACTGGCTCTGCGGGATGAAGCAGGTCTTCCGGCAGACTTGGGAGCCACCTGACCCTTCTACTGCTCCAAACAGACCCTGATGACTGGTTCATCCCCAGCAGACACAGTCATGACATTAATCCACTATCTGCATTTGCATACTCCTCCACCCACAATTCTGCTCAACTCTTGTTTCAGTAGCCACTTGGTACCCTCTATCACCTACAAGAGCACAGGCTAGCACCAGTGATGATCATTACCATTGCCTTGGCTGTAGCAATCTAACTTTACAGGGCCAAATGGTGCCCAGGTGAGATGATAAAACAGATGCCAGAGTCAGGAGAAAACTGCCAGCCACCGGACTACTGAAGCTGTATAAAAGGGCAGCAGTCACGGACATTACCTCCTTGGACATTTGCGACTCCTGACTGCTCCTCAAAAGCTCCCTTCTAAGAAGAAGGAGTGTGACTTGTTGCCCTACAGATGGTATGTATCCAAAGTTTAATTTTCAAACTGGCCCAAGGAACCCATGCAGAAGCAGCTGCTCCAAGAGATATACTAATGTGGAATGAAAAATGTCTGTTTTCCAAAGCTGGTGCACCAGGAGAGAGTTAAACACGTATTCAGACATAGACATTTTCCTGTGAAAGGTGCTGGAAATCAAACCCAAGGCCTTAAGCATGTTAAGCCCATGCTTTTCTACTGAGCCATATTCTCTGCCCCCAAAACAGATGTCTTATTTAATTTTATGTGTATGTGTGCCTCAGTGATTGTATGTATACCATGTACATACAAGTGTTTCCAGAGGCCAGAAAAGGGTATCTATCAGATGGCCTAGAACTAGAGTTACAGGCACCTGTGAGCTACCATGTGGGTGCTGGGAACTGAACTTGAGTCCTCTGCAATAGCAGCCAGTGCTCTTAACCACTCAGCCATCTCTACAGCTCAAGACAGATGTCTTAATTGGCAAAAGAAGCACACTGAAGGCCCGTCCCACAGGTCAGCAATAATTACTCCTGCTCTGTTTACCCTACAAGGGAATTAGGTGACACTAAGTGATAGCTCTGACAGCTCACTTGACTACTGCAACTCTTTTGATTTTCTTTTTTAAACCTTGATTTTGTTATTGTGAATACACCTGGTAGGTGTATTCAGGCACATGATTGCCACAGTGCACATGAGGAAGTCACAGGACACCACTTTATGAAGTCCGTTTTCTCTTTCAGCCTTTATGTGGGTTCTGGGAATCAAATTTAGGTAGTGAAGCCTCTTGGTTTCTTTAGAGAGGATCTCCCCTATGTTGTCCTTACAGCACAGACCAAGCTAGCTGCAAGCCTGCAGTGACTCTCCTGCCTCAGCCTCACAGGATTTGACCTTTTGTCTAGATGTAATCTACCGGGCACATTAAACGAGCTCCTCTGACGATCACCCTGGAATTACAGCTCTAGATAAACTGTATCTTCATCTATGAGTGACGGGCTCTATGGCCCATTCTTGGCTTTGCCATAACAGAATTGCTAAGAGTTGACCCTGAACATCAGTCAACACCAGGTGCAGTCCTGGCATGATGAAGGTCAAATGCTGCTCCTCTCACACAAGTAATCGGTAACCCGGGAAGGAAAGACCTACCATTTGGAGCCCTGAATCCCTTTTGGTAGCTACAGTGTTCTTGCTGGCTTTTTCTCCCCCAACTAATGGAAAAAGATGCTTTTGTTTTTGGGCGTTTCAAAAGAACCAACCACATGTGTCCAAGTGTAAGAGAAAATCTGCTTACTCAAGTGCAATTTGCCAGCAAGGCAGTAAAAACCCAACTGTGCTCCAGACCCAGGGAGCTGACTTCCGCCTCAGCACCCGTGCCAGCCCACCCACTGTGGGAGTCACTGAGCCCCACGTGGGGCTTCTGAGCCCAAGAAACAGTGACTATCAGAGGCCAGGAGTTTCAATGTGATTGAAAACACAAACGGGCAATGGAGGCATCTCCAGAGTCCCAGGTTCCTTAGCCTCAAGCTCTAAATAACAAAATCCAAACAATTCTTTTATGTTGAGCATGTGTGTGTGTGAAGGGTGCATGCATGTGTGGACATGTGTGTGCAGGTACACTTGCCTGCATGTACACATGTGCAGGCTAAAGGCAGATAACTGGTTGTCTTCCTCTATTGCTGTCTACCTAAGGTTTGGAGGCAAATTCTCTTCCCTGGACACAGAGCTCATGGTGTCAGCAACACTGGCTGGCCACCAAGTCTTCACTCCACCAGTGCTAGAGTTACAGGCATGCACTGCTGTGCCCAGCTTTTTATGTGGAAGCTGAGGGATCTGAACTCAGGTCCTCATGCTTGCATCAATCACTTTAAACTTGAGCTGGACTTCAATTCTGAAAACCTCCAATTTTAACATAATCTTTACAGCTTACAATAAAAGTTTTTAATTTGCAGTCCATAGATACCCTTGAAAGTACATGCTTGTGTATGGACTTTCTATTGTGACTGTTAGTGGCCACAGCAAACCACCATATTTTAATCACTTCTTTAGATTACAAAGCCCAGCTCACACCTGGCTGACTGTCTCCACAGCCCTACCTGTTGCACGTGCCTGTGTATTCTCCTTCTCTACCTGCTGGAATCTTCCAGAGTCTTCAAAGGCTGGTGTATTCACACTTCCTGGACAAGGCCTCTCGATGCCTCTGCCAGGGTTGATCTTCTCCCACTGAGTCACCTCTCTGCCTCCTCAGTGGTGTTTAGTGTTGTATACAATCATACTCTAGGTACTTGTACAATATCTCTGCAGCAAACAGATGCCCTAGGCTGGAAATAACTGGTATTCATGAAGTGCCCCCACCTCCACCAGCACCCAGTGCACTGCACATTCTGGACCTAAACAATTTTTTTAAAAATTTGTTTTTATTTATGTGTGTGTTTGTGTGGAATGTAGATTACATGTATATAGCTAGCTATTCAAGGAGACCAGAAGAAGGCACTGGATCACTTGGAGTTGGAATTATAGACGGCCTTGAGCCACCTGACGTGGGTGCTGGAAACTCAAATCCTATCCTTTGGAGGAGTGGGAAGTACTCTTAACTGCTGAGCCATCTCTCCAGCCCCAAACATTCTGAATTTAATTATTTTATTTCAGTATCAATGTGGGACCACCCACTCAAATAATCCAAAATTTCCCAGAAGTTTCTAAAGCAATGCATACACATGCAAGGCAAATCTTAGTTGAAGTAGTTAAATGAGACAATATAATTATGTAGATGGAATTACAAGATATAACAAAGACCCTCCAAGCAGATCATTAGCTTCACACACATCTAACTGTACGTGAAGTTCAGTAATTAACAGTGGTTTTAAAATTGAACACATCACACACAGATCAAAGGATGATGCCAAGCTGGGCTTCAGTGTGGGGGCCATTCTATTACCAAAGATAGTCTTACATGATTTCCAAAGTACCTAATACATGAGCTCTAAGGGAGCCCCAGCTAGGAATCAAGAGAAAGAACGGACCAGGCAGTCTTATTGGGATTATCTATGGTAAACTAAAGCAACAACAAGTAGGCCCAAATAGTTAGCTCAGCAGACTGGAGAGGGAAGCTGATTTTCCTCTATTCCTGCCCTGAGGAACCAGGAGACAGGCATGCTCCAAGTGGCCCAGCAGAGAGAGGTGGCAGGGCCTCAAAGGAGTCTACTCTCCCACCCTCTGCCTGGCAGGGATGCTCCCATTTCTCCACTGGGTAAGTGACAGAGCTCTCAGTAAGGACCAAGGATGCAGGAAGTGGGGGCTGGGCTAGTGCTACTCTGCCACCCAGGCCCAGAGGCTGATGTCACAGCCTCACTTGACAAGGAAACAGACTCAGAGGTCAAGAACAAAAGTGCAGCTGGAGCAACAGCTGAGTGTGCAGTGGCTGCCTGGCCAGAGGGTGGCATGCAGCTCAACCCCCAGTACAGGAAAACAAGAAACAAAACAGAACAACAAAAAGAAGTGGACAGCTCTGTCAACAGAGGCCCACATTCAGAAGAAAAAGTGCACGAGACTGAAAAGTATTTGACACAACAATGCTGGAACACTCCCCCCCCCCCCCAAAACCTGGCAAAAGACATAAATGTCCAAACTCAGGAAGATGAGCAAGCCCCACATAGGATAAACAGAGAGAAATCTATGTTGAGCTAAATCATAATTAAATTTCTGGAAACAAAAGGCAAAGAAAAAAGCCATAAAAGTAGCTAGAGAAAAATAAAGCATTGAAGAGGAACACATGACAAGTACTTCTCCAAAGTCAAGAGTGGGAGAGGCGAATATGGCACATTTTCTAGTACTAAAAGTGTCCAGTGGGGATGTAACTTACTTGATAGTGGATCTCCCTGGGTTCCATCACCAGGAGGACATAAACTGGATATGGTAATGCATGCCTGTAATCCCAGCACCAGGGGGAAGGAGGCAGGAGGATCATAATTCAAGGTTGTCCTTGTTACATAACAAGTTAGAGGCCAGACCAGGCTGTATGAGATGCTGTCTCAAAGTAAATAAGTATTAAATATGAATTTTAAAGCTGCCGATGGGATAGTCTTTAAGAATGAAGGGCAACAGAGTTCAGTTGGTAGAGTATTTGCCTAGAATGCATAAAGCCCTGAGTTCAATCCTCAGTACTTCATAAACTGGGTATGGTAGCACAAGCCTGTAATCACCGTGCTTGGGAAGCTGAGGAAGGAGGAATCACAAATCAGAGACTGGTCTGGGCTACACATGAAGGCCCTTTTTCAAAAAAACAAGTGAGAT